>QFET01003138.1:0-50467 GCA_003316355.1 Tuber calosporum
TGTTGCTGTTAAAGAAGAGAGTGTGCCTTGTCCGGCAGACTAGGGATAGGTTTGTAACAGGCGGCAGGCCGGAACGCGCTTCGCGTTTACCGTCTATTCCCAGGAACGATGTACCCGAGGACAGGTTAACTATGGCTTTCTTAGAACATAGCGGGGGACTCTCCCGACCAGCCAAGCTAATAGTGGAACCACCCTACTTCTTCGAAGAAAATGACAACCATGATGTTTGAAACTGGTTGACAGCCTGTGAAGACTACTTGTATCGCAATCCTACACTGTGGGAAAATCATGCATACCGAATAGTTTTTGCCTTGGGGAAAACAAAGGAAAACCAAGTGGCACCCTTCTCTGAGAAATACCGGAAGATGATAGGTGGATTAGGTGGATATACCCGGGACCCAGACTATTGCACATGGGAACACTTTCGACAAGAAATTACCAAGCGATATATTGGCATCAAGGAGGAACGATGAGCCCTAGAAGAAATGACTAAGGTGGTCTAAAAGGGAAAAATTGACACCTATCTTCTACTTCTTGAAAATCTTAACATCAAGGCTGGTCTCACAGGAATTAGTTGGTGGGTACGGGTGGAAAGCAAACTTCCTGAAGAAATTCTTCGCCGGTTATCTCATCTAAAGATTTCCACGGATAAGGAATGGATGGAAACCATACAGGAAGTTGGCAGACAAGAGGAGGAATTTCTCGAATGGCGGAAACTCTCCAAAGGTGAGCCCTTAAATAGTGGAGCATCCAAGTGAAAACCCGATGATTCAGCAAAAGGGTTCAACACCAAACACGGATACACCGACCAGAAACAAAAAAACAATCCTACGCGATGGAAGTCAGCTAAGGGAAAACCATTGGAAAAGAAAGGAGGATTCAATAATAAGGATGAGCATACGGACTGTAAGAATGCTCATCATGGAATCCCTCCAGGTGTTGTGGATAAGCGAAAAGTAGAAAAGGCTTGCACTCGGTGTTGCCTCAACAACCACATTTGGCATAAATGTCGAAAGGACATAGTGGTAGCAAGAGCTTTCGCTAAGCAACCAACAAAGGACCAACCAAAAATTTCCAGTAAACTACAGACTGCTGCTCTTGCTGTAAGAAAATCACAGCCAAAGGTGAACCAGATTCAGAGCGAACCAGCACCTCGGTTATGGGAATTATCGGACACAGAAATGTCCTAAAGGCACCAACGGCGACGGCGATTGGGTATTCGGGGCACTAGCAATAAGGACAGGAATCGAAACTGGGAACCCTCAACTCTATGGTGTTGAAGATCACAACAATAAGGTTACCGACGATAAAAAAGAATTCTAAAATTCATCAAAAAAATTGGCATGCAGGTCCATGTTTGCATGTTGGGAACCGTCGTTCCCTGGAACCTCGATGAGGTTCCGTAGCGTACTTCAACTGATTGGATTCAGGGGACCGGATGATGAGACCTCCCCAGTCAGGGAGATCTCAGTTACTTTTTATTTTCCCTCGATTGGTTCAAATTTTAGGTTCCTGCTTTTTACTTCTTTGGAAGAAGGATCTCCTTTTTAGGCACTTGGATGTGCTTCCCGTTTTTAGACACTCAGGAAGTGCTGGGCATTAGCAGGGGTACCACCCCGGTACGCTCTAGCCCTAGTTGTCTCCGGTACAAATTACCGTTGTTTTATCTGCCAGAAGGGTGGATTGAATGCAGGACCCTGTGGACAAAATGAACGGGCCAGGCTCATATTACCACTAGACCATAGCTGAACAGCTGTAAAGTCTTCTGGGAATCCTCCTGATATTGGCTCGGTTAACCTGAGGGTGTTGTGGCAACAAAAAACAATAACAACAACTATAACACCAATGAAGGTCCCTATAGCAACCAACCTCACCGCTAATTATGGTAATGGTCAAAAATGTCTTTCACGGTAACCTAACACAACTTTAAGTGCAATTATTACCGCTTTCATAGGAGATATTCCAAATTCGGAAACAGTTACTATTTTCGGAATTTTCTGCTCTTTTCGGAAATATAATTTATTTTCCAAAATTATTACTCCTTTAGGATATTATCCTACAGGAAAGGCAGAGAAGTATAATTTTTTTTTTTTTGTTGCATTGTTTTGGCGTTTACTGGTTTCTCCCCTATGGACGGGGGTTTTAATTTTTTATGAGCCCCTCAGCAGGGGGTAAAGAACGCTTGTAGTGGGCTGCCCAGAATATTAATAATTAACTATTTGTTTAGTACGTCTGAGGAGACCTCTATGGTTGAAACAATGCTGGCGTTGTAACGAACACCCAAGCTAAACAACTATAATATCTTCTAAGCGAGGACGAAAGGAGAAAACAACGTCACATAAGCGACAGAAGCACCAACACGAAGAACCAAAATGCTACCAAGGTCGTAAAGGAACTTCACATACCTATGTGTAGGGGAAACGATATCGCAAAAGAGTTTTATTAAACTCTCGATCCAATATCTTTGTTATACATGAAAATTTAATTAAGGAATGAATATTCCTTACAAGTCTCGTGAGGATCCGATACCCATTTTGGGTTATACAGGAAACAAATTATCTATCGGAAGGGCTTTCACCCTTCCCCTTTACCTGGAAATTGGGAAAAATAAAGAGTTATCAAAGATTGTGTGCAAGATCGCACCAACAGGAATTATGGAATAATAATTCCATTTGGGTGGTGGAATGATGAACAACCTATAACCGAAATTCAAGACTCAGAAAGCTGTAGGTTCGAAGCTCAGGGATGTCAGCTTCACCTCTTACCGGAGGATGAAGGCATATCAATTGAGTAGGATGTGCAGGTTCTGTAAGATCCAGAAGCAGTCGTTATTGGAAGAGTTGCAAGAGTTGATGATGAGGAAGAAATAATCCTTGATACACTACCCGCACAATACCATAACTACAAAGACCTTTTCTGCCCATGAACTGCGGCGAAACTACCGGCTCATCAGACCTTCGCTCATGCTATTGACCTCAAACCAGATTCCCAACCACCCTGGGGACCAATTTATCCCCTCTCAGAAAAGCAGTTAAAACCACTGTGAACATATCTGGATGATATGTTAAAACAAGGAAAGGTTTCCCACAGCAAATTAGCAGCAGGTGCACCGATACTGTTTGTGCCGAAACCAGATGGACTTCTTAGGTTGGTAGTTGAATACCGAGGACTAAACAAAATCACTATCCTCAACTAATATCCACTACCCCTTATGACAGAACTACGCGACAGTGTGGAAGGAGCTACTATTTTCACCAAGTTGGACCTGAAGGATAGTTACCACCTGATCCGCATACGAAAGGGCGATGAATGAAAAACAGCTTTTCGCACACGATACGGCTTATCTGAATATAATGTCATGCCATTTGGTCTGGTAAATGCACCAGCCACTTTCCAATCAATAATGACTATGATCCTGAAAGACTTCCTTGATGAAATAGTGGTAGTATACATTGATGATATACTTATATACTCTAAATCTGAGAAGGATCATGTCATATTGGTTAGAAAAGTCTTAGAGAGACAGCAAGAATACAGAATGGCCATCTCGCTTACAAAAAGCACCTTCCATGTCATATCAGTGGAGTTCCTAGGGTATATTGTGGCTGTTGATGGAGTTACTATGAGCGACAGAAAGGTGGAATCAATCAAGGCCTGGAAACCACCCACCTAGGTAAAAGAAATTAAAATATTTATGGGCTTCGCCAACTTCTACCGGCGGTTCATAAAGAATTTTTCCACACTATGCATGCCAATTACTGATTTGCTTAAAGGTACTGTGAAGGATTTTTCTAGGGGTCAAAAGCAACAGTAAGCGTTTGCGGAGTTCAAACGTCACTTTATCACAACCCCAATATTATCTCATTACCATCCGGACAGGGAAACAGTAGTGGATACAGGTGCCAATGATTACGCTCTTGGATGTGCCCTTTCTCAATATTTGGACAAAAAATTACATCCTGTCGCTTTCCATTCTTGAAAGTTGACACCTGCTGAACGCAATTATGACATTCATGACAAGGAATTGTTGCCAATATTAGTTGCGTTGGAAGAATGGCGACACTATCTTGCTGGGACCGATGAACCGTTCATCATATACACCGATCATCAAAACCTACAATATTTTCTCACAACAAAGGCCTGGTCGGCAAGACAAATTCGCAGGGCTCAGAGTCTCACTGATTTTACTTTAAAATCATATATCGACCTGGAACCAGAGGGGGCAAACCGGATGCTTTAAGCAGGCGGCCAGAGTACCGCCCTCTGAAGGGAGCTGAGCATGCCAAGTAAGCTATACTTCAGTTTCATCACTTTGAAAACATGTAGAATAACCGAAACTTAGTTGTCTCTGTTATATCGGGAAAAGAAAACTCTGAACACCTGAGTCAGCGGTTGCCTCAAGAGGAAAAGAACAATATGATAAGGATTAAAAGACTTCAACAGGAAGCAATAATCCCACCTCGAGGTTCCAAGCTAGACGCTGGTCATGACCTATACAATACCAAAAACAACATAGTCCTTGCGAATGGGCAAGTGCTCATTGAAACAGGATTGGCTATCGGATTACCAATCGGAACATACGCACGAATTGCACCACATAGTGGATTAGCAGTCAAGTATGGTATTTCCAATGGAGCCGGAGTAGTGGATGCGGACTATAGAGGAGAGGTTAAAATCCTCCTAGTCAACACTACTGACAATCCTTTTCAGGTACACGTAGGAGACCGGATAGCCCAGATGATTGTGGAAAAGGTTGATGACAGAGAACTTCATGAGTTTAAGGAGTTAGATGAAACTGAACGAGCAAGCCATGGGTTTGGCAGTTCAGATATACAGTTGGAAGAAAAACAACCACAATTATGTTTCCTATAATCTGACGGAAACCATGAATATTTGGACTCAATGGACATTACCTCACACCTGATATGCACTAAAGGACAAACACTAATGTCGAATGCAATAATTGAAAAGTTCGAAGTCAAGAAATTTGATATAAAATTTATAGAATGGGTAATAGAAATGGCAAACAAGGATCCAGTTTGGCTAGACTGAAAGAGGGAACTGGAAAGTTTACAGAATGATGGCAAAGAAATGCCGAAAATATTGTCCCTACCAGATGTAATGCTCTACTACAAAGAACGCCTTTATGTACCTCAAAACGAACACCTGGAGACAGATATTGCACAAAGCTGTCACGACTCTAAGATCGCAGGATATTTCGGTCAAGAAAAGACTCTGGAAATTATCATAAGAGACTTTTATTGAAAATGAATCGCGAACAGGATAAACGACTATGTACGATCCTGTACTGAGGGCCAAAAGGCTAAGGCACCAAGACATGCACGCTTTGGGCTGTTACAACCACTACAGGTCCCATTTGCTGCTTGGGCATCTACCACAGTAGATTTCATCACTCAACTTCCCAAATCTGCAGGATACAGCCAGATCATGGTTGTAGTTGACCGGTTCACTAAAATGGCACACTTTATTGGCTTAGAAGAAAACGCGACTGCAAAGGACATTGCCGAAGCATTCATCAAAGAAGTTTGGAAACTTCATGGGTTACCAACAGAAATCATTTCGGACATGGACCCAAAGTTTGCAGGAGAATTTTGTGAATCATTGTGCAAGACATCAACCATCAAAAGAAAGATGTCTATAGCTTACCATCCTCAAACTGATGGATAACCGGAAAGGGTCAACCAAGTCCTAGGAGGCTCCCTTCCAATATTTGTCAACTACAATCAGGATGACTGGTACCATCTACTGCCGGTAGCCGAGTATGGATATAACAACTGGGTAACAAGCGCACCTGGAATAACTCCTTTCTTCGCAAATTATTGTTACCATCCTCAAACAGAATGGATGAAGGAGCGAGAAGCTCAGAATCCAGGAGCAACTATGTATGCTCACTAGATGAAAGCGATACATGAAAAGGCAAAGGAATCCCTTGAGAAGACATGAGAAGGGATAAACAAGTACTATGATCGCAAAGCTCGCAGTCAACCAAACTTCAAAATTGGCGACTTGGTTATACTAAACGCGAGGAATATCTACACCAAGCGACCATCCAAGAAGTTAGCGCCAAAATTATATGGCCCATTGAAAATCCTAGAGCAAAGAGGAAACCTTGCATACAAATTGGAAATATCAGAGCGATGGAAAATCCATCGTATATTCCATATATCGCTACTCGAGCCATACTGAAAAACAGTTCGACATGGCCGAGAACAACCACCCTTGGCACCGGAAGAGGTTGAAGGTGACCTTGAATGGTAAGTGGAAAAATCATCAAGAGTGAAATAATCTGTTATGAGTGAAGATTCAGAGAACATTCACGGACGATCCAGGTACATCGATACTTTGTCACGTGGAAAGGATGTTCCGAAGATGAGAACACCTGGGAACCACCAGAGCACTTAGAGCATGCTCATGAATTGATTGAAGATTTTCACAGGGAAAATCTGGCAATGCCAAAGTTGGGCTAGGTAGTATCTACGGAAAGGTTAATCCTGCTGTGGCCAAGTTATCGCAGAAGGTTTTTTAACCCTATCAGAAGGAGTACTAAAAGGGAGAATTGCTTCAAGACGAAGCTTAGGAATGGGGAGCTGATGTTACACATATGGGATATGGTACTAGACTTTCGAGTCTAAAGATGTGATGGTATATAGTGCCGGGAGGTGACTATATTGACTACAACCCATACTGGCAAGAAGTAGGATCGTATCCAGAACTACTCAGCCTCTGTGAAAGATGTCAGAGTAATTTATCCAAGTGGATCTATTACGTATTCTGCATTCTTGATAATCCGAATGCATCTGCACATGAGTGCATATATGCAGGAAAAACAGCCATCCAGATATATCACCTGGTATTCCGTATGATGTTCGCAAATGGGCGGATTGAATTTGAACTTAGTTAATTTGGCAAAGAGATCGAAGGCTATCTACTGGTGGAGTGCTTGATACCCTCAGACAAATAGATAGGCCAGGGGATCATTTGCTATAGTGGGGTCATACATCTGCAGGGTCAAATAGTGTTCGCACTGTTTAAACCATGGTCGAAGTGTCCAAGGATACTTCATTAATATGGCCAACCTAAGTACTGGGAAAGGTGTATAAATAGTTAGCAGTCCCCTGTAGTTAGGGGATCCCCCTCCTCCTTCTGAGTCATTGTCCTTCTAGAAACTATTTCCAAGATTCTGGAAAGGATAATGGCAACCCGCCTTTCGCTAATGGCCCGCACCGTTGGCCTCGGCCACCCAAACCAATGTGGCGCACTTCAGGGCCTCAGCACCTTTGACGCATGTGCTGCCCTCACTCACATGGTCCGCCTGCTGCAACGTGCAGGCCTCAAGACCTCTACCCTCTTCCTTGATATTAAGGGAGGCTTTGATAATATTTTCTCTACTTGTTTATCTTCCCTACTTCGCGCCAAAGGCGTATCTCCTTATATGGTTTCTTGGGTTCGTTCCTTTTTGACTGACCGCAAATGCCGCCTGATTTTTCTTGACTCCCCTAATATTTTCTTTCTTGTTCAAGTGGGTACCCCCCAGGGCTCTCCTATCTCTCCTTTGTTATTTTTAATTTATGTTTCCTCCCTGCACTTGTCTATCCCAAAGGAGATTATATTTTCTTATGTTGATGATTTTACTGTCACTGTTGGGTTTGGGTCATACTGGAGGATCACACAGCTTCTTCAACACTACTACACCCGCCTCTGCAAGAAGGCCACCCCACTTGGAGTCTCCTTCTGCATTCCCAAAACCGAACTCATCCACCGGCGAACTCCAAGGGATCTCTCTCCCCCCTCACTTGCCCTGGTCTCTCTCAATGGGTGTCTCTTCCACCCCTCTTCCATAGTTCGATGGCTAAGATACTGGTTCTCACCCTCGATGGAAACCTCCACCCACATACTCAAGAGACTAGACCTCGCTTAGGGGGCCTTCGGCCTCATCAGGCAACTCTCTCCTCCTGGCATAGGCATAATCCCCTACCTGAACTGCAGACTGGCCAAGGGCCTGCTGCTACCGATCCTAACCTACGGAGATGACCTTCACATCCCTAACGCTGCGATGATGGGCAAGATGGAGCTCTTATGGAGCAAGGTCCAACGATGGGTCACTAACTGCTTCTCATCGACTCCTGTATCTATCCTTCCCTGTGAGGCTTGCCTCCCCTCTCTCAACCCACTCCTCCCCCCTCACCGCAGGATGGCCACACTACAGTTGGCCTGCTCCCCTTCCGAGATCAATCTAGCCGCAGCCTGGCTGCCTCTATCATTTCCATCATTCTCCAACTTTAGGGCAGGGGACTCCTCCCGCCTCCTCCTTCGTTGCCTTAGGGCCAACTACATCCCCCTCTGCTGGAACCAACCAAGGCCCATACCCGCCGTCCGCTCTCACCCCTCAATCGATGGAATATGCTACCTCTTAGTCAAGGTGGCACTGGATGGGTTCAAACTCCCACAAATAAACTCACTCCTCCTACCAGGCACTGTTTTAGCCCGCCCTCCTCCGATCACAGGTGCTGTCTCCAACAAATTGATGACGGAGGAGTGCAGAAAGGACCTGCACACTGATTGGACACTCCTGTCCCCACCCCCTCCTTACTACCAGTACAAGCCGTCCCTACGCCCACATGCCTTCATGGGCCTCGACCGCTTCAGAGCAGGGCGAATCCACCAAATGCACGCTGGCAAGAGCTATTTTGCTGCGCAACCCTCATGGAACGATGCTGATCGCTCTCCCACCTGCCCCTCCTGCGACTCAAAGGACGAAACCTTCGAGCATGCAATTCTCCACTGCCCCTCCAAGTCCCGAGAACGCCAGCTTTACCTTCCGAAGCTGTCTACAATGGACCACGGCTCTCCACTTTGGGCCGACCTGGACATGATCCTTGGTCTTGCCTCATACATCCGCACTACTTACACGAACTTCCCGCCTACCATGCCAGCGGTTTTTGCTACTGCTGCCTCCTCCTGCTCTGGCTATGACGCAGACTGCGTGGTTTGACTTTCCTGCTATATCTTTCCTTTCGGTTATGATTTCTTTTGGTATCATTTCATTCTATACTTTTTGAATTAGTCGTTATTGCTGGGCGCGATGACGGTATGGTCATCACTAGGGGAGAACTTGTGCGTTTATTTCTTTTGTCTTCCACGGTTGGAATTAACGTTTCGTTTATGCCTTATCTAGCGCTCCATGCAGGTTCCTTTATGTTAACAGCGAATATATGAGATAATCAAAAAAATCATAAAAAAATCAAAAGCCATTTGTTAAGGTATCATTAAGCAACGGAGAAGAGACCTTAAAAATATATCAATTTAACAAGTTATAATGCCTTCAAGATCCCTTTTATCTTTTATCATACTCTTTTACAGAGCTTTCCCTCAGTTCTCTGATTTTCTCGATACGAGCACGGCCTAGTCATTTCAACAGTACTGAATTAGCTACCCAGTAATACTATATTGCTACTCTCCTGTCACCAAAGAAACTCTACATTCACTCATGCCCAGAGAATACTTTGATACTCAAAGTTTTCATTAGTGCCAACATTGTGGGCACTGCCGACCTCTCAACTTTGACAACGTATTTCCTACCCACTGTGAAGAGTACGCCCTTGACCTTCGAGCAGTAGCACTACGACAACTTGCCCGCATACAGAGAAAATATTCAGAACATATGTATCGTCAAGATAGACGGCGGATAACTGCTTTTACAAAACGCAAATAATAATCAACCCTATCCTCTTTATTAGAGATACTTCTTGCTAACATTGCGGAAAAACCCTCTATTCAAGCTAATGTCTCTTCCTGATAGCACCTTTTGCCTCGAGGCCTGACTTCTGGTTATTTTATATTTTCTCAAAGAGAAATTATTTGAGTGTCTAAGCAAGCAGCCATGGCTATGGCACGTGATTACGCACCTATTCCTAGTCCTGTGGGACAACATAGGATGATTGAAGAGGATGACACAGAATCTACCCCTTCGGCATCTTTAATACCGTCCTGAAGCCATACCAGCTCTCCCATTACTCATTTGGGTGGTCCAATATCAAGAGTTCAGAAACGTGCCGCACGAACTTAGAAGCCTGTCAATACGCAAGATAACTTCCAGCAAAACATTATTTATGCATTACGCCACCTGGACTGATCCTTGAAAGAGAGTGCAGATGAGAAACACATAGCGATCTCAGTATTATCACAGGAGGACAGGCAGGGATTTACAATGCTAGAATTGCTGCAGAGCCGTATGGCCTGAGGTGAAGTTATCAATAATGCTGAGATACAGGAAGCTCGCCGTGCATTGGAACAATTGAGTTGTGACACTGAAAGGGAGCAGCAAAGGTTACGTGCCCAGGTTCAGGAAGAGTTCCAACGCCAACAGGCTCAACAAGAGCAATAGGCCCAAGTCTCAGAAACAAGGGACCGAATCCTGGAAAAGGCACTAATGGAACTCAATACTAAATTGAACCAACTGGAACAGCAATGGACCAGAAGGATGAATGAGCAACAAGAAATTGCTACTCAACAGCAACAAGAACAGAGCGCGGGTATGAAGGCCTACTTGGATGCTCTGGTACTTCGATTAGCGGAAAAGACACCTGCATCAACAGAGCATGGACCTAGTGATGGTGATCCAGGACAGTCCAACCAAGGACCCACAATAGCAGCAATAGAATTTACCATTTCTACAAAGAAATCTGCAACAACTCCAAGGAAGGATAAAGGAAAAGGAGTTGACCATGGAGGAAATAACCTACCACCGCCACCACCACCATGTAACCTTGGTAATACCCCTGACCCATATGATGATGGGTCCGATAGTAATGGTGAGGATGGACAGGGTAGCAAGGGCGGCAGGCCGGAATGCGCTCCCCGTTTACCATCTATTCACAGAAACTATGTAGCTGACGACAGGTTATCTATGGCTTTCTTAGAACGTATCGGTAGACTCTCCCGACCAGCAAAGCTAATAGCTGAACCCCACGACTCCTTCGAAGGAAATGACAACCAAGACATTCGAAACTGGTTGATAGCCTGTGAAGACTACTTCGATCACAATACTATATAGTTGGAAAATCATGCATACCGAATAGTTTTTGCCTTGGGGAAAACAAAGGGGAACAAAGTGGCACCCTTCTCGGAGTAATACCTGAAGGTCATGGGTGAATTAGGTGGATATACCCATGACCCAGACTATTCAACATAGGAACATTTTCGACGAGAAATTACAAAGCGATATATCGGTATCGAGGAGAAACGATAAGCCCTAAAAGAAATCACAAAGGTATTCTATAAGGGAAAAATTGACACCTATCTTCTAGTTCTCGCAAATATCAATATCAAGGCCAGTCTCACAGGAATTAGTTGGAGGGTACGGGTGGAAAGCAAACTTCCTGAAGAAATTCTTCGCAGCTTATCTCATCTAAAGTTTTCCTCTGATGAGGAATTGATGGAAATCATACCTGAAGTTGGCAGACAAGAGGAGGAATTTCTGCAACGGCGGAAACTATCCAAATATGAGCCTAAAAACGGTGGAGCATCCAAGTGAAAACACGATGATAAAGCAAATAGGTTCAACACCAAACACGGATACACCAACGAGAAACAAAAAAACAATCCTATCCGATGGAAGTCAGCTAATGGAAAACAAGTGGAAAAGAAAGTAGGATTCAATAATAAGGATGAGTAAACGGACTGGAAGAATGCTCATGATCGAATCCTCCAAGATGTTGTTGATAAGCGAAAGGCAGAAAAGGCTAGCATTCGCTGTACCCTCAACAACCACATTTGGCGAAGATGTTGAAAGGCCATAGTGGTAGCAAGAGCTTTCACTAAGCAAACAACGAAGTACCGACTGAAATTTTCCTGCAAACTACCGACCGCTGCTCTCGCTCTAAGAACATCAAGGCCAAAGGTAAACGAGATACAGAGCGAACTAGCACCTCAGTTATGGGAATTATCGGACACAGAGATGTCCTAATGGCACCAACGGCGACGGCGAATGGGTATTCAGGGCACTAGCAATAGGGACTGGAATCGAAACTGGGAAGCCTCAAGTCTAGGGTGCTGAGGATCACGACAATGAGGTTACCGATGATAAAAAGGAATTCAAAAACTCTTCAAATCAATTGGCATGCAGGTGTATGTTTGCATGTTGCGAACTATCGTTCCCGGAAACTTCGATGAGGTTTCCTAGCGTGCTTCAACTGATTGGATTCAGGGGACCGGAGGATGAGACCTCCCCCGTCAGGGGGATCTCGGTTATTTCTTTATTTTCACTCAGATTGGTTCTAATTTTAGGTTTTCCTGCTTTTTACTTCTTCGGAAAAAGGATCACCTTTTTAGTCACATGGATGTGCTTCCCGTTTTTAGACACTCGGGAAGTGCTGGGCAGTAGCAGGGGTGACCTCCCAGTTCGCTCTAGACCTAGTTGCCGGCGGTTTAAATTACCATTGTTTAATCCGCCAGAAGGGTAGTTTGAACGCAGGACCCTGTGGACAAAATAAATAGGCCAGGCTCATTTTACCGCTAGACCTTAGCTGAACAGCTGTAATGTCTTCTGGGAAACCTCATGATATGGGCTCGCCTAATAGGGACGTGTTGTGTACGAGACAAAAACCATGTCAACCTAAAACGAAATATTACTATATTGGGATGAGATATTCCAAATTCGGAAATGGTAACTATTATCGGAATTTTCTGCTCTTTTCGGAAATATAATTTACTTTGCAAAATATTACTCCTTTAGGGTATTATCGTACAAGAGGGGCAGAGAAGTATAAGTTTTTTGCATTTTTATGGCGTTTTACAGGTCTCTCCCCTATTGATGGGGGTTTTAATTTATTGGAAGCCCCTCTGGAAGGGGTAAAGACCGCGTGTAGTGGGCTGCCCAGAATATTAATAATTAACTATTTGTTTAGTTCGTCAGAGGAGACCTCTATGGTCGAAACAATGCAAGCGTTGTCACCAACACTCAAGCTCTACAACCACAATGTTGTCTAAGCGAGAACGAACGGAGATAACAATGTCGCATAAGCGACAGAAGCTCAATCACAAAGAACCCAAATACTACCAAAGTCCTGAAGGAACTTCACATTCCTATGTGTATGGGAAACGATATCGCATAAGTGTTTTATTAGACTCTGGATCCAATATCTTTGTTATACATGAAAATTTAATCAAGGAATTGAATATTCCTTACAAGTCTCGTGAGGATCCGATACCCATTTTGGGTTTTACTGGAAACAAATTATCTACCGGAAGGGATTTCACCCTTCCCCTTTACCTGGATATTGGGAAAAATAAACACTTATCAAAGATTGTGTGCGAGATCGCACCAACAGGAAATTATGGAATAATAATTCCATTTGGGTGGTGGAATGATGAACATCCTATAACGGAAAATCAAGACACAGAAAGCTGGAGGTTTGAAGATCATGGATGTCAGCTTCACCTCTTGCCGGAGGATGAAGGAATATCAATCGAGTGGGTTGAGCAGGTTCTGGAAGATACAGAGGTAGTCGTTATTGGAAGAGTTGCAAGAGTAGATAATGAGGAAGAAATAATCCTTGATACACTACCCGCATAATACCATAACTACAAAGACCTTTTCTGCCCATTACCCGCGCCAAAACTACCGGCTCATCAGACCTTCGACCATGCTATTGACCTCAAACCAGATTCCCAACCACCTTGGGGACCAATATATCCCCTCTCAGAAAAATAGGTAAAAGCACAGCGAATATATCTGGATGATATGTTAAAACAAGGAAAGATTTCCCATAGCAAATCACTGGCCAGTGCGCCGATACTTTTTGTGCCGAAACCAGATACACGTCTTAGGTTGGTAGTTGACTACCAAGGACTAAACAAGGTCACTATACACAATAAATATCCACTACCCCTTATGACTGAACTACGCCACCGTGTGGAAGGAGCCACTATTTTCACCAAGTTGAACCTGAAGGACGGTTACCACCTGATCCACATACGAAAGTGCGATGAATGGAAAACAGCTTTTCGCACACGATACTGCTCTTATGAATATATAGTCATGCCATTTGGTCTTGTAAATGCACCAGCCACTTTCCAATCAATAATGACTATGATCCTGAAAGACTTCCTTGATGAAGGAGTCGTAGTATACATTGATGATATACTTATATACTCTAAATCTAAGAAGGATCATGTCATATTGGTTATAAAAGTCCTAGAAAGACAGCGAGAATACAGAATGGCCATCTTACTTACTAAAAGCACCTTCCATGTCATATCAGTGGAGTTCCAGAGGTATATTGTTGCTGTTGATGGAGTTACTATGAGTGAACGAAAGGTGGAATCAATCAAGGCTTGGACACCACCTACCGTGGTAAAAGATATTCAAATATTTTTGGACTTCACCAATTTATACTGGCAGTTCAAAAAGAATTCCTCCGCACTATGCGCGCCAATTACTGATTTGCTTAAAGGTAACCTGAAGGACTTTTCTTGGGGTGAAAAGCAACAGCAAGCGTTTGAGGAGCTCAAACTTCGGTTCATCACAGCTCTGATATTATGTCATTTCAGTCCAGACACGGAAACAGTAGTGGAAACAGATGCCAGCGATTACGCCCTTGGATGTCTCCTTCATCAATATTTGGACAAAAAACTACATCCTGTCGCTTTCCATTCTCGAAAGTTGACACCAGCTGAACGCAATTATGACATTCATGATAAGGAATTTTTAGCAATATTAGTTGCGTTGGAAGAATGGCGACACTCTCTTGCTGGGACCGATGAACCTTTCACCATATACACCGATCATCAAAATCTACAATATTTTCTCAAAACAAAGGCCTGATCAGCAAGACAAATCCACAGAGTTCAGAAGCTCACCGATTTTAACTTTAAAATCATTTACCGACCTGGAACCAGAGGGGGCAAACCTGAGGCTTTAAGCAGGCGGCCAGAGTACCGTCCTGAGGAGGGAGCTGAGCATGCCAAGCAGGCTATACTTCAGTCTCACACTTTGAAAACCTCTAGAATCACCGAAACTTAGTTGTCACAGTTATATAGGGTACAGAATACAACGAACATCGCAGTCAGTGGTTGCCTCAAGAGGCACGGAATATTACGATAAGGATTAAAAGACTTCAACAGGAAGCAAGAATCCCGACTCGAGGTTCCAAGCTTGCCGCTGGTCATGACCTATACAGTACCAAAAACAACATAGTTCCTGCGAATGGGCATGTGCTCAATGGGACAGGATTGGCTATCGGATTACCAATAGGAATATATGTACGCATTGCACCACGTAGTGGATTACCAGTCAAGCATGGTACTTCCATTGGAGCCGGAGTAGTGGATGCGGACTATAGAGGAGAAGTTAATGTAACAGGCGCTAGACTGTGTGAACGGTTATACAATAGAGGCTAAGCAGTGGCCTGCTATCGCCTTGGTCTCTAAGGGACACCTGCTGAGAGGTGAAGAAGAGGGTAGTACAATAGAATGACTTATAGAGCGAAGGGGAACAATAGGATCGCTGTTCAACCAAGTGTATTCACTGTCTAGGCATCTGTCTGAAGTGTTATATCTCGTGCTAGCCAAGAGACCACTCTTAAATACATGAAATCTTTCCTGGAAGAGCTGAGGCTCTGGAAACCTGCAGCCACTATCATTACCAGTGAGTGTACAGCTACCGGAATCCTGTGGCCCTGCCGGAGTCCTGGAAAGCCTGGGGCTTTCCTACAACACTGCCTCTATCCTACCACCAGTGTACATGACCTGTTCATTCCCTTGGAACTCCTGGGGCACAATCCTGCCGATCCTCCAAAGCATACAGTAATCAGGGCGTCGGAATCTAGAGATTCCGGCAGTGTAATCAAATACAAAAGAAATCAAATCAAATGAATGTAATCTGACTAAGGAAAGGCTAACTAGAGTGGGAATAGAAGTACCGGAACATGTACACATGTTACACTCCCCAAATCTGAACAAAACTTATCTTCTCCTAAGGCCATAGGCCTCATCGCCGCTCTCCCAAAGCCATAGTATAGAATCATCATCAGTGTTGAAGTAGCTATCATCTGAGCCTGCAGAATCATTTTCTTCATCGTTATAGGGCTGCCAGAAATCGTTGTGCACTATGGTTCTGGGGCAAGGGATTGTAGAGACTTCCATAGGCTCCCAAGAGGTCCTAACATAGTGGGAGGTGATTTTAGGCATCGGTTCTGAGCTGTGGTTTTCTTTCCAATATTCCGCTATCATTTCCATTGAGTTCTCCAGGTTCTCGATAGGTTCCCAATAGTCATCTGTCCTTTCATACCCTTTCCAGTGTACCAGGAACTCGACTCTGTTGTTCTGTAGGCGATAATCCAGTATCTCCTCTGCTTCCCATTCTTCTGCATTGTTGATGAGAATAGGGGCCGGCCTATCCATTCTCCTGGATGCAAATCTATTGGGATCGTTCTCATAGTATTCCTTGAGGCATGAGATGTGAAAGTATCGCTTCTGGCGCTCCATTCTCTTAGGCAATTCAAGTTTGTAGTTATCGCTACTAGAGTCATGCTCTAGGACCTTAAAGGGTTCAAACCAGCAAGGCTCTAGCTTCTTGGATCGTCCAGGTGCGGAGGTGTAAGGGCGTATTCTAACAAGAGCTCTGGTGCCTTTGTTTAATGGTCTTCGATAGGGGTTCCTCTTTTTATCTGCTTGCACAGTCTGCTGGAATGTGGCATGCTTTCTTGCCATATCAACTTCCATCCTGGTGGCTTCATGAGCATTCAAGATCTCGTCCACTGCAGATACCTTGCTGGCGGATCTGAGGACAGGATTGAAGAGCTTCCAAGGGCGTCAATAGAGTGCTTGGTATGGAGATTTTCGTGAGGATTCATGGGTGACGCCATTCATAGCTGCTGCAATCGCAGGGAGGGTATTGGACCAGTTGTTCTGTCTTTTGTTGATGAAGTTCCTCCTCATCTGTTTAAGGGTGCGAATCCAGCGTTCTATCTGGCCATTGGTTTGGTGGTGGTATTGAGTTGCCATCCAGACCTGGATTCCCATTGACTTCATCATCTGAGACCAGAATTTAGAGGTAAAGCGGGAGTCTTAGTCCAGTACTATTCTTAGGGGACGTCCACGAACATCAAATATCGTCTTCTGGAGCTTGCAGAATACTTTTTCGAGGTGGCAGAGACCTGAAGTGGTATAAGATGAGTGTAGGAGGTAAAGCGATCGATAATAACCATGATAGTTGTGTGGTTGTTTGATTTGTTGAAAGGGCCAGCGAAATCGATAGCAAGGGATTGGTAGGTTTCGTCAGGGGCTGGCAGGGCTAGGGATCTACCTGCCGGAAGTGTGGTTGGCTCCTTGTTGATCTGACATTGATCACAAGAGCGACATTAGGCTATGAAGTCCTAGTGCATCTGAGGCCACCAGAAGAAACAAGCGGCGTACTTGTAGGACTTATGAGCTGAGAAATATCCTAGGCCTTCATGAACTGTTTTAAGGATGAAATCCCTAAGGGATACTCACCTTTTTAAAGGTCCCATAGGGATATAGATGTTAGAATAGCCGTTGGTATTGTCAGCTATGAGGAGGCCATCCTGGATTGAATAGTGTAGCTTGTCAGTTGTCTCCAGGACTCGCCGGAAAAGAGGGTCATTCTGGAGAGCTTGAATGACAGCTGGGCAGAATTTTCCCATGAGGGATGAATGGAGGGTACCAACAAAGGTCTGGGCCTTGTCAGCTTCAGTAGAATTCCAGAAAGCCTCTGGATCACTATAGAGGAGTCTAGGAACTGGCGAAGCTGGTGAAGCCGGAGGTGGGGAGGCAGGAGTTAACATATCTGCAAGTCTGAGGTATTTGTTTCCTGGTGAGCGTAGGGACATATAGCTATCGTTTGATGGAGGGGGGCTACTGTACATTGAGGTATCTGATGTTGCTTTCGCTTTCTTTGCTTGCTTTCGCTTTTCAGGGTCCTCAGGGAAATATCCATTGGCTTCCTTGCTGTCTCTGTGTGTAATGCACTGGTCATCATAGCAGGCAGTCCACGAGAGCACTGGATGGCTTCATTCCTCTCTGGTCTGGTGAAGGTTCAACGTAGTTTTGTCTCCCTAAGAGTTGCCTGCCTGGATGCTGCTATCGTTGCTGCTAGCGCTATTCTTGCGCTTTTTGAAGCGAGTGACTGCATTGGCTGCTATCTCTTTACTTGCTAGGTAGTCTGGGGAGGAGCGGTAGATAGATTCGCGAGTAGTGAGGGATGGAGAGTGCTGTGTTTCTTCAATGGTTTCCATTTCGCTGTCGGAATTTAGGCTATAGTATGAGGAAGAAGTGTAGTTGGTTTAAATTTGATTGGAGTTGTGGTTCTGGAGATCTGAATTTTCGGAGGTGGGGTCCTGTAGTATTATATCTTCA
The DNA here is from genome assembly GCA_003316355.1 of Tuber calosporum. Lineage (NCBI taxonomy): Eukaryota > Fungi > Ascomycota > Pezizomycetes > Pezizales > Tuberaceae > Tuber > Tuber calosporum. The sequence continues at coordinate 18,397 of QFET01003138.1, forward strand.
GGCCCTGAATTGGTCTCATGAACTCTGGATAGATAGTCTGCCTGAAAATTCCAAGCTCCAGGCATGTATTCTATTTTAAAATCAAAGCGGCTAAGATGCATTATCCATCTCTGCTGCTGCTCACTGATATTCTTCTCTGTCATGAGCTTGGTAAGACTCTCATGATCGGTAACTATAGTGAACTTTGTATGCGACAACAGGTGGGCAAAGGCTAGTACAGCCTCAACTATTGCAAGCACTTCCTGTTGGTGGGTGGGGTAGTTTCTCTGAGAGGCTGACAGTTTCCTTGAATGGAATGCTGCCGGTCTGGCTCAATCTCTGGTTGGTCCTTGGCCTATCCAAGCGCCACTGCCGGTACGAGATGCATCTGTGAATAGCCAGATTGGTTCTGAGTTGGTATAGTGAATAGGTTTAAGAATTTGATAATATTTCGCCGCCTTTTTCACTGCTTGAAAGGCTGCTTACTGCAAGTCGGTCTATATCCATTCAGCATCGCCGGTAAGCTCTGTATGTGGTGCAGTAATGGTAGCAATATGTGGTAGGAACTGGGAGATATAATTAACCATCCCACTAAACCGCTGAAGTTCCTCTCTGTTCTGAGGTCTTGTTCAGTCCTCAATGCTTCTGATGTTCTCTGGTGCTGGGTCAATGCCTTTATCATCGATAAGGTGACCTAGGATATCAAGCTTTTGTGCAAAGAAGACACTCTTCTTTGGGTTGGCATATAGCTGCGCTTTTTGCAGTTTCTGGCAAATAGCTTTGATATGCTTGATATGGTCTTGGTGTGTATCGCTATATATCAGGATATCGTCAATGTATACCCATACAAAGACTCCTAACTCTTCTGATAGTGTATCTTCCATGACTCTCATGTAAGTTCCTGGCGTATTTGTATCTACTTCCAGCATCACTTTTCAGGCGAAGCCTCCAAAGGGTGTCTTGATAGTGTTATGCTTCTCATCCTCAGGCTCAACCCTGGTCTGAAAGTAGGCATCACTGAGGTCTATCTTGCTTCGGAATTTGGCTCTGCCCACAGTGTTAAGTATGAGGTGCTGATTAGGGATTGGGGCTTCGTCCTTCTTAGTGTTCTTATTCCTATAGCGAAGGTCCACTAATGGTCTTATCCTGCCATCAGGTTTCCCTTGAATGAACATGCTGACGCCTCCATGAGTTTGTGATCTGTACAGTATCCCAGTCCTGATTTGCTTCTCTATCCATGCCTTGAATTTAGGGATCAATTTTTCATGGGTCTTGAAGGTTGGCATCTTGACATAAAGGTCTGGGTCCTTGATCATGATCTGGTGGTTAAAGCGCCGCTATGGTGGTAAGGTTTCAGGTATTTCTGTGACAAAAACCTGAGGGAACATCTTGAGGAAATGTGGTATATCCTCCTGTTTATCCATTGCTGAGCGAGGCTGGGTGCTGTTCTCATTGCAGTTTACTCTGACTTTGTAGTCAGGGAAGTAGAGGGTATTCTTCCGGCAGTCTATGACTGCTCCAAAGCGTATGAGGTCATCCATACTGAGTAGGATATCATAATCTGATACTGGAGTGACGCTCATGTGTACCTAGGGTACCTTCATGCTACCAATTTCAATATCTGTGATGCAGGAGTGATTGCTGCTTGATCTGGATCCTTTGATAGCTATTTTGAGCATTGTATGTGTCTTCTTGAGGGTATAAGGGATATTGTTTGTTGTAACAAAGCGATTGCTGATTAGGATACCGCCAATAGTTCCTGTGTCTGCTAGGACCCTGGCGGGTTTCTTGTTGACTCGCATTGTGAACTCTAATGCTTGGAATGGCCTGGCCGCTTCCTTGTGGCCGCCAACAGTAGTCTTGTAAGTTATGATGGTATTCCTTCCATCCAACTCTTCTGTGTCATCGCTTTCTGCCTCATAGTGCTCTTCATCGCTATCGGGGTTGTCCTATGTGACAGTGACATGATTGGACTTGATTTCCTTCTTTGGGCAATCATTTGCCATATGTCCTGCTTCTCCACAGTAGTAACAGGCTCCTTCTCTCTTGTGTCGATCCATTTCCAGCTTGCTTGGCTTCTTATGCTTGGAAGAGGTCGATTTTCTTGCTGGAGCTTTGCCTTTTCTGTTTGGTTTGTAGCTGGTTTATTGTGGAGAGTTCTTAGCTTTATTTGGCTTATTTCTGGATGTGCTGGAGGAGCTGCCGCTACTCCCATCGGCTCCTGTCTTGAACATTGTTGAATCATATCTATCTGCCAGTTGGACAACTTGATTCCATGTATCGGTATCTCTTATCTGTGGTTCCACATATCTTCTGAGCCAGGGATCCATAGCATCCAAAAAGCGTTGTCTTTGTGCATAGTCTGATATTGAGTCTCTAGGCAGTGTTCCTCTTAGGTCTTCTAGTTCTCCAGCAATCTTGGAAATTCTCGCTGGCTTGCCTCCTGAGGACTGTTGTATCATCTGCTATTTGAGGTACAGGTCATCTATGTTGGTTGATGCTTCAAAAAGCTGCTTAAATCGGTTCTTGACTTCTTGGAGGGAGGGTTGGTTGTCTTCAAACTCATCCATGAGGTTGAGGTAGGCACTATGTGCTCGCCTTTCTGTATAGGCCTCATAGTAGTCCCCTACATCCTCAGTGTTATCAAGGATATCATACTTGGATAAGTACTTCTTAACCTCCTTAAACCAGCGCTTGAGTTTGTCTAGTTGTAGATCTTCGCCTTCTCCACTGAAGTTGGATAGAGGTGGAAGCTTGATCTTTGGTTTCCTGGGTTGGTCTGGAGCGTCAGCCATTGTCCTAGATGCTAGCGGAAGTGCTGGCGGGTGTCAGGGAGTTTCTGGTTCTTTCCCTTTTCCCTGAGGTACTAGTGGTGGTCTAGATGGTCCTGCGGAGTCTGGAATCCTCCAGGTTGTGTCTCACTTCTTGAGGGTACTGCAGAGTCTGGCAGCGTTCCAAAGACTCTCCCCAAGATGCTTCTGGTTCTTGGTCTTGATTCCTGAGCTGTCCCTATTCTCTGGGTTTCTCTTTGGACAATTTGGTCTTCTGTAAAGGTCCTCTTCTGAATCCGTATCAAGGTCTCCTGGTTGTAGGAAACTTTGTGTAGGTATAGGTGTATCATCATCTTCTCCTTCTGGGTCTGTGTCTGGGTTATTCCCAAGTCTGCTGGGAGGTCTGGATATCCTTCCAGACCTAGTAGTCAGACTTCTTCTGTCTGTAATGATGAATGTAGCACCTGAGCCGGGAGTCTCTGCCTGCTGCTCCTGCTTCTAACTAGTTATCAAGAAAAGGGAAGGGTGATCAATCCTACCCTCTGTTCTCAATCCTGAGAACCAGATATCACCTGCTGAGGCGAAAAAAATATAACAGGGGCTAGCCTGTCTGAACGGTTATACAATAGAGCCTAAGCCGTAGCCTGCTATCACTTTGGTGTCTAAAGGACACCTGCTGAGAGGCGAAGACAAGGGGTGTACAATAGAATGACTTATAGAGCGAAGGGGAACAATAGGATCGCCGTTCAACCAAGTGTATTCACTGTCTAGGCATCTGGCTGAAGTCTGATATCTCCTGCTAGCCAGGAGACCACTCTTAAATACATGAAATCTTTTCTTTAAGAGCTAAGGCTCTGGAAACCCGCTGCCACTATCATTACCGGTGAGTGTACAGCTACCAGAATCCTGTGGCCCTGCCAGAGTCCTGGAAAGTATGGGGCTCTCCCACACCACCGCCTCTATCCAACCACCGGTATACATGACCTGTTCCTTCCCTTGGAACTCCTGGGGCACAATCCTGCCGATCCTCCAAAGCATTCAGTAATCAGGGCGCCGGAATCTAGAGATTCCGGCAGGGAAATCAAATACAAAAGAAATCTAATCAAATGAATGTAATCTGACAAAGGAAATGCTAACGAGAGTGGGAATAGAGGTACTGGAACTTGTACACATGTTACAGTTAAGATCCTCCTAGTCAACACTACTGACAATCCTTTTCAGGTACACACAGGAGACTGGATAGCCCAGATGATTGTGGAAAAGGTTGATGAGAGAGAACTTCATGAGGTTATGGAGTTAGATGAAACTGAACGAGCAAGCCCAGTGTTTCCCAGTTCAGATATACAGTTGGAAGACAACCAACCACATTTATGTTTCCTACATTCTGACGGAAAGCACGAATATTTGGACTCAACAGACATTATCTCACACCCGATATGCACTAAAGGCCAAACACTAATGTCGAATGCAATAATTGCAAAGTGTGAGATCAAGAAATTTGATATAATATTCTTGGAACGGGTAAGAGAAATGGCAAACGAGGATCCAGACTGGCTAGATCGAAAGAAGGAACTGGAAAGTTTACGGGATGATGGTAAAGAAACCCGAAACAATGGTCCCTAACAAATGGAATGCTCTACTATAAAGAATGCCTATATATTCCTCAAAAGGAACACCTGCAGACAGATATTGCACAAAGCTGTCACGACTCTAAGATCACATAATATTTGGGTCAAGAAAAGACTCTGGAAATTATCACAAGAGACTTTTTCTGGAAAGGAATCGCGAACTGGATAAACGACTATGTACGATCATGTACTGAGTCCCAAAAGGCTAAGGCACCAAGACATGCATGCTTTGGGCTGTTATAACCACTACAGGTCCCATTTGCTGCTTGGACATCTACCTCGGTAGATTCTAACATATAACTTCCCACATCTGCAGGATACAGCCAGATCATGGTTGTAGTCAACCGGTTCACCAAAATGGCACACTTTATTGGCTTAGAATAAAATGCGACTGCAAAGGACATTTCAGAATCATTCAGCAAAGAAGTTTGGAAAGTTCATAGGTTACCTACAGAAATCATTTCCGACATGGATACAAAGTTTGCAGGAGAATTTTGTGAATCATTGTGCAAGACATTAAGCATCAAAAGAAAGATGTCTACAGCTTACCATCCTCCAGCTGATCGACAAACGGAAAGAGTCAAACAAGTGCTGGGTGGCTACCTTCGAATATTTGTTAACTATGATAAGGATGACTGGTACCATCTACTGCCGTTAGCTGAGTATTCATATAACAACTCGGTAACAAGCACACATGGAATAACCACTTTCTTCGCAAATTATAGTTACCATCCACAAACAGAGTGGATGAAGGAGCGAGCAGCTTAGAATCTGGGAGCAACTATGTATGCTCACTGGAAGAAAGTGATACATGAAAAGGCAAAGGAATCCCTTGAGAAGACTCGTGAAGGGATGAACAAGAACTAGGACCGCAAAGCTTGCAGTCAACCAGACTTCAAAATTGGCGACTTGGTTATGCTAAACACGAGGAATATTGTCACCAAGATACCATCCAAAAAGTTAGCGCTAAAATTATATAGCCCGTTCAAAAACCTAGACCAAAGAGGAAACCTTTCCTACAAAGTGGAAATATCAGAGCGATGGAAAATCCATCCAGTTTTCCATGTATTGCTACTCGAGCCATACCGAAAATCAGTTCGACCTGGCCAAGAACAACCACCCCTGGCACCGGAAGAAGTTGAATGTGACCTTGAATGGGAAGTAGAAAAAATCACCAAGAGTGAAATAATCTCTTATGAGAGAAGATTCACAGTGTGTTCACGAACGATCCAAGAACTTCGATACTTTATCAAGTGGAAAGGATGTTCCGAAGATGAGAACCCCTGGGAACCACCAGAGCACTTTGAGCATGCTCAAGAATTGGTAGAAGATTTTCACAGGGAAAATCTGGTAATGCCAAAGTTGGGCTAGGTAATATCTACGGAAAGGTTTTTGCTGCTGTGGCCAAGTTATTGCAGAAGGTTTTTTTACCCTACCGGAAGGAGTACTAAAAGAAAGAATTGCTTCGAGAAGAAGCTTGAGAAGGGGGTGCTGATGTTACACATATGGGATATGGTACTAGACTTTCGTATCTAAAGATGTGATAGTATATAGCGCCGGGAGGTGACTATATTGACTTCAACCCACACTGGCAAGAAGTAGGATCGAATCCAGAACTACTCAGCCTCAGTGAACGGGGATAAAGTAATTTATCCAAGTGGATCTATTACGTATTCTGCATTCTTGATAATCCGAATGCATCTGCACATGAGTGCATATATGTAGGAAAGACGGCCATCCAGACTAATCACATAGCATTCCGTATGATGATCGCAAATGGGTGTCATCAATTTGAACATAGTTCATTTGGCAAAGAGATCGAAGGCTATCTACTGGTGGAGAGCTTGACACCCTCAGAGAAATAGATAGTCCGGGGGATCATTTGCTGTAGTGGGGTCATACATCTTCAGGGTCAAACAGTGTTCACACTGTTTAGACCATGGCCGAAGTTTCCAAGGATACTTCTTTTATATGGCCAACATAAGTACTGGGAAAAGTGTATGAATAGGTAGCAGTCCCCCATAGTTAAGGGATCATCAAACAACGGAGAAGAGACTTTAACAATATATCAAGTTAACAAGTTATAAAGCCTTCGAGAACCCTTTTATCTTTTATCATACTCTATTACCAAGCTTTCTTGACAGTTCTCTGATTTTCTCGATACGAGCACGGTCTAGTCCATTCAACAGTACCGAATTGGCAACCCCATAACATCTAGTGCATAGGCCATGTTGAGGTAGTGTCTTGATACACTGTTCATGGTGGTGGAGGGGGTCTTTATAGGTTTCTTTTCTGTAGGGTCTTCGAGTATTTGGTTTTCTTCAGCTAGGGTGTCTTCATAGATCCTTGATAGTGCATCTGCAAGGACATTGTCTTTGCTAGGTCTGTGTATGATATCGAAATCATAAGATTGCAGGAATATGTGCCATCTAGTTTGGTGGTAAGGTAGGTCAGTCTGCTTCAGGAAAAAGGATAGTGCCTTTTTGTCAGACACAACATTGAATTTGCTGCCAGATAGAATCAGATGGAATACCTCAATGGCATCCACAATCGCCAAAAGTTCCAATCCATGGACAGGGTAGTGCAGCTGACTTGTAGCAAACCTTCTGCTGTGGAATGCGGCAGGGTATGCTTTCTCAGGGGAGCGTCCTTGGCCAACACATGCCCCTGATCCAACCTTTGAGGCATCAGTAATGAAGTATATTGGATCAGCTGATGTCTCATATAAGATAGGGCAGAGCTGAATTGTCTTCTTGGCCAGGCGCTTAACCAGTTTGAAGGCTTCCTCATGCAGGGGTCGCAATTCAAACACATCCAGGGAAATTAGGTCCGAGAGGGGGTCAGTGGTGGAGGGAAGTGGTGGAAGGAACTGTGCATGATATATCACAACTCCAATCAAGGTCTGAACATCCTTTTTAAATTTTGGTGTGGGCCAGTCTTGGATTGATCGAATTATTTTCTGGGTTTGTATGAATTCCTCTCTCATCTATAACATGTCCTAGAAGTTAGAGCTTGGTGGCGAAGAATTTGCACTTGGCTGGCGATGCTTTGATTTGATACTGCTTCAGTCTTCCCAAGACTGATCTGATGTGCAAAATATGCTTCTCAACTGTTTCTGAGTAGATTGTAATGTCATCCATGTATGCCCAAATGAATTTTCCAATAAATCCATCTAGGACAAACTCTATAACTCTCATAGCTGTAGCAGGGGCGTTGGCATCTCCTTGCAACATAACTCTGCATGCAAAGGATCCAAAGGGTATCTTGATGGTGTTCTATTTCTCATCGCTGGGGAGAACTCGAATTTGGAAGTACCAATTTGCTAGGTCTATAGTGGATCTGAACTTTGCTCTGGCAACAGTTCTGAGTATCATGGCTTGGTTAGGAATCGCTCCATGGTCCTTGATAGTAATATCATTCCTGGGTACAAGGTCTGCAAGCAGTCTAATTTTGCCATTGGGTTTCAGCTTTGGGAATATGTTAACTAGGTTGTGTGCCTCGCTTGGGTAAATGATTCCTTTAGCCTTCCAGTCTTCCATTAATACACTGTAGGCTGGCATGAGCTTGTCAGGGAAGGTGAAGAATCTCAGATTATGGTCCGAAATTGTGTCTTTCAGCTGGATGTGGTGGTTGACATCTCTTAAGGGTGGTAATTCCAATGTTTTCTTGCCAGGGAATACTGTAGGAAACTCGGAAATGAAGTCTGGGGCATCTGCTTCATTCATGGCTGAAAATAGTGCATGAGTTGCTTTCTTGCAGGTCAAGGTCATTCCTTTATCAAGGAAAATGATAATAGATTTTCCGCAATCAATTACAGCATGGTGTGCATTAAGGTAAGGCATTCCTAGGAAGATATCATAGTTGTCCAGGGAACAAACTCGGGGTTCGGAAATATCGCTGCTCTCCTTGTTAATCTGTTTGACAGACTTTGCAACATGGTTGATTGCTGAGCATGATCCTCTAACTGTCACCCCCAGGTTGATAGAAGTCTTGAGGTCTCTGGTAGGGATTTGGGGGGTGGTGACAAACTTTCCTGAGATCAAGTTGTTACCTGTGGTTTCTGTATCAAATAGGGCCTTTGCTTTGTGACTATTTACTATGATGTATGCTTCGAGGGCTTGGGATTGAGTTCCACTAGGTCCTGCATGGTTTGTGGTAACTGTGACTGATTCCTTTGCTTTGGGATTGTCCTCCTGGGTGTGGTATGTTCTTCTAACATTCTGGGGTCTCCTGGTTCCTCAAGGGCCTCTATTTCCTCGCTACTGGATGCTCCGAAGCTTCTTCTTCTGAAAGCAGTTATCGGAGTAGTGTCCATGTTTTCCACAATAGTAACAGTCATTGTCTCTTCTGCGCCGATCCTTCTCAGCCTGAAATACTCTTTGATGCTGAGAGGTATTGTTGGAGAACCATGGTTGATTTCGCTGGGTGTTATTCTGGGGGCTCTTGGGTGCTTGTTGGGAAACTGCATTAGAGGTTGTATTTCCTTGACGATTTTCATAGAGTCCTGTAGAGTGGGCAATTGCATCTCGTTTTTCCGCTATCTCCACTAGCTAGTTAAAGGAGGTATCAGAAGTGATGTGTGGCTTCACTGGTCGCTTGAGTTTGATATCCATGGCATCTAGGAGTCTCTGCTTCGCTGAATAGTCCGAAATTGTTCCTAGGGGGAGACTGTCTCTCAAGGTTTCAAGTCTGATTAAAGTATCGGTAATCTGTGCTGTTTTTCCGCCGCTAGTTTGGTTGACTTGTAGCTACAGTTCATAGATGGTATTTGTGGATATGGAAGGAAGGAAGTAGGCCTCGAAACTCTGTTTGAGTCCAGCAACTGTGTGGTCTCCTTGGGATGCTTCATATTAGGTGAATTTCTCGAGGGCTTTCTCTATGCAATAGGCTCCATTGTATTGCAGGGCTTCAGGGTCATCGTCAGTTATGCCAAAACTGGCGATGTAACGATGGACTGTGTTGAACCATGAGTTGATTCTGAATGGGTCTCGATCTTTTCCTTCTCCTGTGAACGTAAATGGTGCAGGCCATTTAGGACGATTATTTCCCTCTGGTGGGACTGACATGGTGATGGGTGCAGGGCTTGGATTGCTTGGTGGACTTGGTGGACTAGGTGGCCTCTGTGGGCTAGGTAAATCGACTGGTACAAGGCTTGGTTCTCTTGGTTCTCTTGGTAGACTAGGTGGTCTAGGTGGCGAACCTGGGAGTGCTGGTCCTGGAGTGTCCTCTGGACTGGAATCTTATTCTGATTCTGAGCTTGGTTCTTTCTTGGATTGGACTTCTTGGTGGAGCTGTTCTTGGACTTGTTCTTGAACTTAGGCTTGGTCTTGGTCTTGGTCTGGAGCTTGGGCTAGGGCGTGGTCTTGGGCTTGGTCTTGGTCCTCTTCTTCGCTGCTGCTGCTATCTACTGAAGATAGTTCAGAGTCCTCAAATGGTGGAGCAGGTAGGAGTACTGGTACTTGACTTTAGGGTCCTGAGGAGGATGCTACTGATCCTCTAGTAAAGTGCCTTCTGGTATCTCTTGGAAGCGAAATGGTTGCTAGCTAGGGTGAGCTGGTCTTGCCAGGAGTCCGCTCAAGGCCTTCTTGAAACAGGGAGGTGTACTAGTACTGCAGGGTCAAGGTAGGCGAAGGGTGATCAGTCCTCTGCTGAAGATCAAAGGTATACTTGAGTCTAGGTCAAAAAGTATAACCTACTCCCATGTATCTCGAGGATCCCAAAGGGAACCTGAAGATACTATTAGGATAGGGGGAGAAGCGTCGATGGATAGGTCTTCAATAGACAAGATAAAAGGTATAGAACTAATAGAGTGACCATTCAACTTGTAGGATTAAAGATGATAGTCCTGTGAGGCTTGAGAGTCAGAATCCTTAAGGGATTGCAGGCTCTTTAAATACAAAAGATTGTAGTTAGGAAAACTAAACAAAAGCGCTAACATCCTGTCCAACAACATGCTAACAGAGGGAACATAACAAGGTAACCATATTCTGAAAACAGAGGGTTAAAAGCGACAGGATGGAACTAACAAAACAAGTCATGGAATCCAAACAAGAAGGAACAAAAAATCGCCATTACTATACAAATCCAGTATGTATGGCAGGAGGATAGCGATACCCAAATGGGTAGAAGTAAGGATGGGTAGTGATAAGTGAAACAAGAAAAGAATAACCAGTTAGGAAGTCATAACCAAGTAGGAAGAGACAACCTAATAGTAGCGCTTATCAGGTATTAACCCAAATAAGTAATAACCAACATCAAGTCAGTAGTAATAGTAGAAACATAGTACGATTCCATTACACACAAGTTATGTTGAGCTGGCAAGTCATGTTGACCTGGCGGGCACTCTGGAAGAGTGTCCCAGGTTGCGAGTGAGTGAGCAAGCAGGGGTTGTTGCCGCTTGCCACAACCTTAGCACGATTATTCCTATTGATTTTTGTGCAACGAGCTTTATATAAATTCCAGGCCTACCTAATATGGTACATGCATCAACCACAACGAGCTGCATTCCCTTCTTTAGCCTGTGTGTGTGGTATTACATAATACCCCTCAACACTAACATCAGCTTATCATTATTGTGAAATTTGGCTGTATGGGAGGAAATGAATGCACGATATTCGTATGCAAAATGACCGACTTACTATCAACAACGAAGAAGGTAAATGATCCTGCTTTTATCCTAGAATGACAAGACGACAAAAAGCATGACTAGAAAAACGTTTCCTCCTCTTGATACACACTACTGGTTGCAAGTAACAGGGGTGCCTCAGAGATTGTTGGTAAGACAACATAAGACAACAAATGGAAAATGTAAATACGAAACGATCTCTTCTGCTAGTCCGCTTATCTATATCCTCTTTTATAGGTTTCCACAATTGTGACATCAAAGCACGTTGGACAGATCACTATGGACAGAATACTTGTAATTTTCTGGCATTTGTGAACACGACTGGGTCCGCATATACAGCCAAGACTAGGTGCATGAAACCTGGAGCTAAGTACCTTATGGAGAAAAGGATAAATTTTGGAGGCCGTTTCAATCAAGGGAAAAGGTACAATACAGCTACCAGGAAAGATGAAAAAGATCGTGAGAGAGTGGTAAACCCTCAATCTTGGTCATAGAACAGTCACTCGGTGTTTGTAAATAGGTAGAAATAAACAATATTCTTTACATATGGTTCCGGCCATCTATACTGTGAACCTCAGATTTTCCAACAGGGGACGCCTTGGCATTCAGCCACAAAATGAAAATATGGAGCCTAGTTCAATTCCCCATGCGTTCAGAATTACATTTTTATATGTTCAAGCCACTATATATCTAATATGTCATAATACACGAATGATTAATATCATAGAATACTAAAATATCTTATTTATTTCCTTGAAACACAAGTTTAACTTCAACATTTATGATACTTTATCTTTTTGGAATATTACTGTGGCTTGAAAATAACTTCAAAAACTGCAAACTTGAAAGGAGTTGAACCTATGTACATAATTTTTGACGCTAAGGCATCCCCTGTTGCAAAATCTGAGGTTCACAGTATAGATGGCTGGAACCATATATAAATATTAATAATTCAAAATTCAAAATTATTACAATTGCCTTCTTCGTGTGCAATAGAAGCTTGTATCTCTCATTTCCATAGAGAGTATGTGACAATTAATTCTGTCTAGAGGATAATTCACCCATTCTTCTTTCACAAGCTGACAGATTCCGGCTGACGTAATGCGAATCCCTATCCTCTGTTTGATCAGGTCCTTCATCTCAGTTCAGATCGTTTCCAGTGTATTGAGATCTGCAGAGTTAGCAGGCCAGACTAACTTTCGGAGACCCAGATCCTCATGCAGCCTATTGTGAGAATAGTTGATATACGCAGGTATATTATCCTCCATTATCACAATGGCCGGTAGTCCTGCCCGAGCCGTATTAGCAAACAGATAGAGCAGGGGAATTTGAATACGTTCACGATATATGAACCAATCAATTCCCCATTTTCTACACTTACCACAGACTTTCAACTTTGGGAGTGGGTGCGGAACTATGATGCCGGTGGTGAGATTTCATATCACTTGACCACTATCTTTTCTTCCTTCCACTCCTGCTTGGGTTGGATGACCGCAGTATCTTTCTACTTTTTGGTCTTGTATGGGGTAGGATAGAGGTGATAGGGGAGGTCTGTGCCTGTATGAGTATGTATCTTAGTTTTGTATTTTTAAATTCTATGCAATATTTTATTCTATATAATGTTAATAAATAAATAAATAGATTCACCTACCCTTCTTGCCATATAGTATGGCACCCAAAAACATAACAGTTGCACCCTTAGCAAACTTGTAATTCAAGTTCTGTGGGAAAAAGGTTACTCCAGGCCGGTACAAGACTCCTGGAGCACGCAGGCGCAGAGGGCCCCAGTCTCAAAGTACGACTCGTCCATAAAAATAACCTCCCTCCCATCCCGATAGCGATTCTCCAAACCAAAAGCTAACCTAGCAGCCCTTTGCTCTTGTGATAAGGTAGGCTTCTCTGTGGCTTTTCTACGATGAATATTGTTCTCAGTGAGGACTTTTCGTACTTTAAGACCACTCACATCAAGGCCAGCTTTTTATTTTATTTTATTAGTATAACTAATATACATGCAAGGAATATGTACAGAAGAAACAACCCAATTTACCAGCTTGCCCAAGTGACTGGAAAGTTATTCGACAATGTTCGCTATCAGATAAAGTAATTGAAACCAAATGCTGCTTCTGCTCTTCGGTTAAAATAGATCTAGAACCCTTCTCACAGTTTGTTTTAGGCATAAGATTTTCCGGTACGCAGAAATCTTTATTTCAACCTGGTTCTTCGGCCCGTCTTTTCGCCTCCCCGATAATACTCGAACAGGTGCTCCGAAGCATTCCTGTCTTTGCGGCCATTTGTCGCAAGTAAACCTTCCGGTTAGCTTTCAGATTGGCATAGGCAACAATTTGGGACCACTTTCCCATCGTAGTTGTTTTTCCATGTGGAGTTATAGCCATTCTTGTTTTTTTCAGAGATAACTTTGGAATGGTTTGGAGGTTTGGGTGGGCATAGCTGACTACCGGAGTACTTAGGTCTGGGTCATACTTTTTTAGCTTTGGCGTTATTAGGCCAGATAGCATTGGCTTATTGTGCATATGCAGGCATATGCGGACCCAGTCGTGTTCACAAACGTCAGGAAATTACGAGTACACACCCTGCCCGCACTCGATTAACAACAGCAATTCCGACAGGTATGACATACCGAATAGCCATACCAAAATCACCAATGTGAACAAAGTCATAGCTGATGAGACTCCCGAAATGATGCGGTGGCCCTCGTCACCACACCATTAGCGAAGGCATCAGGAAGACTTGACCGTGTGGGGAATTGGCTTTTGGAAAACAAGCGAGTCTCTGGATGGAGAAGTAGAGAAGACGGTGTGGATAACTCTGTTCAGGTTTTGCTACGGGAATTGAAGGAGTTGAGAAAGACGTTTCAAGGTACAGTAGGTGACTACTCCTCTGGAATCAGGGATCGCCACTGACTGCCAGAAATACCAGCCCATTACCCTAGTGACCGATAGCATGTGCTATAAGCTGTGAGAGGAAGATGTTAGAGTTGCGGGGGTCCCGCTGCGACTTAAAACGGCGCTGCCGCGGGTTGCGGTAGGAGTTCGTGAGGATGTTGTAAAGATGCTGTCACAGCGGAAGGGTGTCAAGTCCTATACATACAACGGACATCAAACATGCTCGAACGCAGTTGCGGCGGAGGCCGGGTAGACTATCAGAGAGCACTCGAGTAGTGGGGTTGCACTTAGGCCGAGATTGGGTCAATCTCGATATACTAGACTTTATCAGTGAAATAACTCTCGAATTACCAGCATCCGGCGAACATGCGAGAGTTGTGGAATTACTCTCTACATTACTGCCCCTCCCTGCCCCAGTAGATATCGACGAACCTCGCGCCTGATCTCTCCCGTCCGCTTGCTTTTCACCGTCGAAGCTCTTTTCCCCGATACCTGACCCCTATTCGGAATAGTGGTTGGCCCCTTTATGGCTACTTCCTCTTCAATTTCTTTCTTCTATTTTTGTCGCTATCATCAGTATTCATCAATCGTTTCACCACCGTCATATCGTACCTAATTACTATAGTTTATGTGCAGACTTGGCAAGGAGTCGTTGCTGACAAACCCTTCAATGATCCAATTTCGGTATCATATATAAAACCTGAGTTCTGGTAACGGGGGGTGGAAATTACTGCAGGGGTCCTGCGGTACAGTAGCCAGTAGCACACAATCTCTACTTTTCTCTTCTTATTTCTGCTCTCCTCAATTATTGTTTTTTCCCCCATCTCTCACCCGTAATTCCAACACCATTTCATCTCGTTTCATTGGATCAGCATCTATTCTGTGCTATAACTTGTCGAAACGAGACATCTGGAGAACCAAATAAGTCAACTAAAGCAATCATTCCACCTCCCTCTCCTGCCCTCGACACCTAGCAACATAACATCCTAGAGAGCCGTAGGAATGGATCAACGAGAGAAGAAAAAAAAGTAAATGCAGAGGCAACCAATACCTCTAACGCAACTATGGATACAGAAAAAGGCTTTCCTGCCAGATCTCCTAATTGCCTGAAGTTTGGTGTGTTATCACCCCAACCACAAAAGGAGCAGATCACTTCCAATTTACCGCCGTCTCGAGAAGCCTTACCCTCTATCCCGCACTGCGTAATACGTTGGGTTGAATCTGGGCGTTGTATGATATGATATGTCATACGAGTACACTGCTGATACATATTACACATCTACAGTAATCTAGCCAGACATGAGGAATGGGGGTTCGTGTTAACGAGTCTTGATGGTACCCTGAAAGGGGTGGGGAATCAATTATTCCTACAGTATTCTGAATAATACGGTATCATACATTACCAGCTATGATATATTAAACTCTACAGCGCCTGCGCCCACACGGGTGGAAACCTAAGCGGAAAGGGTCGGTGGTATCATGAAAGGGAACATGAAGGGAGCAACGGAAATATTCACAAAAAGATTGCTGTCAAAATGTGAAGATCATAGATAGATAGAGAACTAAGCAGGCAAGTGTGGAGACAAAAATAATGAATAAGGCTGAATTAATACTACATAATATACTATACGGAAATTATAATAGCGTGAAATGACCACCTGCTTTACTCGTACTGGGCCCGGTCTCGTGAGATATCGGAGATGACGGATGGATGCGGGAGTGTGCGCGAGGAAATGCGGTATATAAAGTATGGGGCAAAACCCCACATTGTACAAGTATTATGCCATAGGCTCTAAGGACGGAAGTCGGGGATAGTATAGTACACTAAGGCTAGTAGATAGGTAGCTATGATGCGAAGGAGTAATACACATAAGAAAGATAAAAGGAGAGATAGGAAGGGTGAATTGATGATATAGTTTAGCAGCGCGGTAGCGCGATACTGTGGGGAAGAGCTTTTGTCGTGAATGTTAAGAACTTCGGATTGATCCGTAAGGGAGCTCGATGGCCCGGGGAGATCGATTGAGAAAAGGCTCATTGCGCTATCGTCGGGCTGTTGAACTGAGCCCTGACCTCCCAATACCCGTTTTACAAGTCCGGAACGTCGGTTCTCGGAAGTCAGTGCGAGTGTTGTTGGGCCGGGGATGTCTGCCGTGGAGATGTTCTGGCCAAGGATACGCGATTCTTGGAGAGCTTCTACTACGCTCATGTGTCCGTATTCCGTAGCAATGGAGAGCGGTGTGCGACCGTCTATATCTGTAGTGTCGGGAGTGACATCCTCCCGTTCTAAAAGCATCTTCACGATGTCCCCACGCCCATATTCGGCTGCCCACGAGAGAGGTGTCCGAACTTCTTTATCCGCAGTGTCCGGAGTGATATCCTCCCGTTGTAAAAGCATCTTGACAACTTCCCCACGCCCACCTTGAGCTGCCCGCGAGAGAGGTGTACGACCGTATTTATCCGTTGTATTGGGGGTGATATCCTGCCGTTCCAATAGCATGCTCACAACGTCTCCACGCCCATTTCCGGCTGCCCACGAGAGAGGCGTCAGACCCTCTCCATCCGCGGTATCGGGAGTGATATCCTCCCGCTCTAAAAACATCCTTACAACGTCCCCACGCCCGGTTTCGGCTGCCCGGGAGAGAGGTGTACGACCATCTTTGTCAGTAGTATCGGGAGTAACATCCTCCCGTTCTAATAGCATCTGCACAACGTCCCCACGTCCATTTGCGGCTGCCCACGAGAGAGGCGTCCGACTCTCTTTATCCACAGTGTCGGGGGTGATGTCTCTGCGTTTTAAAAACATGTTGACAACGTCCCCACGGCCGCTTTCGGCTGCCCGCGAGAGAGGTGTCCGACCCTCCTTATCGGCAGTGTCAGGAGTGACATCCCCCCGCTCTAAAAGCATCTCCACAACATCCCCACGCCCGTATTCAGATGCCCATGAGAGGGGTGTGCGATCGTATTTATCCACAGTATCAGGAGTGACTTCCTCCCGTTCCAATAGCATTCTCACAACGTCTCCACGCCCATTCGCAGCTGCCCACGAGAGAGGTGTGCGATTCTCTTTATCCGCAGTATCGGGAGTGACGTCATCCCGTTCCAAAAGCATTAGCACAATGTCCCCACGCCCAGTTTCGGCTGCCCGGGAGAGAGGTGTCCGGCCCTCTTTGTCGGCAGTGTCGGGAGTAACAGCCTCCTGTTCCAAAAGCATCATCACAACATCCCCACGCCCGTATTCAGCTGCCCAGGAGAGAGGCGTTCGATCGTATTTATCCGCAGTGTCGGGAATGACGTCCCCCCGTTCTAAAAGCATCCGCACAATGTCCCCACGCCCGTACCCCGCCGCCAACGACAGAGGCGTTCGTCCGTCTTTATCCGCAGTATCGGGGGTGACACCCTCCCCTTGCAAAAGCATCCAGACAATGTCCCCATGCCCATTTCTAGCAGCCCACGAGATTGCCATATTACCCACCCCATCGATTGCGTTAATATCCCATTTCGTCATCTCTAATAAGGCAACTACTATCTCGTAGATCCCAAAATATGAAGCGCAGTGGAGCCCTGTAAACCCTGTAGTCTTGCTCCCCTTAAGATCCCGATCCCAATTAACATAGTTACGGGATATGAGTAGCCCAGAGGATACATGCTTATCGAATCCATCGAGAAGTCTTAGTACGAGCGGGTTCACACTTTCCATCGTTTCCCTTCTGGCATGTATTCCCCAGTAATAAGAGGCATATTCAAGCAACGGGATTGCTGGCGTGGACTGGGCAGGGATAGGCGAAAGGTCCCTTACGCACTGAAAGTTGAGGTAGGTTAAACAAACCTCCGCAATCATCAAGTGAGGGTTGTGAAACAGGTCGGTATTCTCGGATAGATACTCTTGAAGTGTGTAGTGGACAAGACGGACCGTGTGTGAGGACGCCTCAAATATTGCCAACCCTAGAGAGCACCCCAGCAGTGTTTCTATCGCGGGGATATTCTCCGAATTCAGGTCTGTAGACCCGATATCAATCCCTAGGGCCTGGCATAACTCGTCGGAATTTAAAGGTCGCTCCGAATGTGACAACCACATAAGCACATCCATACCGAATTTCGGCTTGCTTCCCTTCTGCGCTTTTATTCGTCCTAGGGTTGCAGCATATGCATCTTGGAGGCCATTCCCTTGCGTCATCTGGTCAAGCTTTTTCTTTCTCCGGTGGATCGTGACCTCCTCCAGGACCGCGTCAATGTTTAGGGAAACAAGAAGGAAGCTATATCAGATTGTTAGCAAATACCCGGTAAGGTACTGACCGGGGAAAGTGGTTATTTCTACGTACCTTTGGGCAATTCTTCCGGGAACTGCTCTCATAATCTCTGCCCTCAAATCGTCGTGCATTGCGCTGGGTGTGGTATCTTTGTCTAATCTCAACTTTAAATATCTCTCGATATCCCCCATAGTAGGAACCACAGGTATCATGATCGCGTCGGGGAAATATCTCTCAACCTCGTCCCGAACGTGAGATCTCCAGCTAAGGAACACCCGTGTGGTCGGTGAAGCTTGCACAATATCTTGTAGTAGCTCCAGAAGCTCTTGTCGATTACTCGGCAGACATTCGTCCAAACCATCGATACAGATGAAGACTTCCGGCAGCGATGCGATCGTCGTCTTCAGTAATTTCATCAAGTCCAAAAGTTGCACAGCCCGTCCGCCAAATCCCCTCTTTGCCTTACGAAACGCTTGCCGCACAGGCCCCGGGATTCCTTCTCTCTCTAAAATCTGTTTGAGAATTGCACCCAACATGTTCGTCGCAGACTGCTCCTCCTGGGCAAGGTAATCGCAGTACAGGCCTGCGACAGCGACATCTCGATTATCGCACAACCAGTCAATCACTAAGGAGCTAATATTACCGTCAGCGATATCCACTTGTTTGTGAGAGCTTCCTCACTTACCTGATATGTGTCTTCCCCACGCCCGGATCGCCATAGCAGAATAAGACAGCTTGCTTGGGTACATCTTGGCTACGACTCCACTCCCGAAACTCGTTCGTTTCAAGAAGCCAACCTCCCACACCATCCACCCGGCTGGTTTGCACACTTTGATGTCTGTGCTGAGGCTCTAGTGGGGAGAGCCACTGCTTAATCTGGCTGTCCTCATCGCCGGCTTGGTTCACCACGATAATGTTGTTGCTATTCGTCACGTTCCCACTGTTGATATTGCTCGAAACAAAGAATCGTGTATTTGGTATTTGTGCCATGACGCACCCTGTGAATGCTCGGTTTCCCTGGGGATGCGGTTCCGCGATAATTTAAGGAGCCAAACGAGATTATGAGCCATCTAGCACTTGAGAAAGAAGTGGTAAACTGGTTGTTTCTTCGCTAATGCTGTCCAATTATTTTCCGCGCCGGGGAAGCACCCAAGAACTCACGCAGTCAGGGGGTGGCCAACACTTCATGTTGATCCTGAGTGTGATACCGCATTGTGCCTTTACTCGGGTATGTGATTTCAAAGTGAACTTCGCAAACCGGTATATA
Source organism: Tuber calosporum (assembly GCA_003316355.1). Lineage (NCBI taxonomy): Eukaryota > Fungi > Ascomycota > Pezizomycetes > Pezizales > Tuberaceae > Tuber > Tuber calosporum. The sequence continues at coordinate 37,817 of QFET01003138.1, forward strand.
CATTACTTCCTGTCAGACAACCCCACAGTTCGTGCACTTAGCAGGAATACAGCTCCACCCAGAGTCTGGATTGAGATGTCGCACTTACTGAAAAAACCCTGCCACTTGTACCCAATTGAGTCATATTGTTATTACCCCGCTTGAGTATGAAGGGTGGACAACTCCATGGATTACTCAAGTAGACAAGGGCCACCATTTCGTTCAAGCCGCTTTGGCGACCTCTCAACAGGTTTATGAGCTGACACCCAAGTAGGGAGCCAACCGAGTACGAGTACCGTAGTCCATGTTTCCCCCTCTTCCCCCACCTCGCGTTCACGCCACTCACGGCGAAGTCTTCAACACAATAGACTAGCCTAGACCACCGGTAGGCTTAATCTACATTTATAGAGAGTCTTAACCCGTGAGGATAGCCCGAGCTTTTTGTTCTTCCTGGATTTTTTTCAATATTTCTAAAATCCTTGGGTTTCCCACCCGCAGCACTTTTGTCCCAGAGTCCGGAATAACCTTGTATTCAGGGCACACCAGCAAGCAAGCTTTAGTATTTCAATGCACAAGCATGGGCAGAATTCGCGGTGGTAATCGCCGGGCCCTCCTCACCGAGCAGAATACTTACAAGCCATGTATTTTTTCTCTTGCATACCAATACCAAACATTATCCTATCTCATAAGTTACCCCGACAATTCCATTCGTTCCTCTCTACACGCCTCCCACCTCCTCCTCATTCATCACATCCATTTTACCACCAACTTCAAGCACTTCTCCCGACAGGGGCAGGATTACCGGAATGTATCGCAACCCCACCTAACTTTCACCTTTTCCCAAGGAAATTCAAATCATGTTACGGCACTCTCGCCAACCAAGCTAGGCAACTCAATTCAACCTACCGTGTCGTCCCCGAATACCGAAAGAAGTCGAATAAGGGTAACAGAAAAATGTGCTAGGATATTGGAGTTCCATATCTTGGCTACCGGCAAGCGTGGGCGAACCACTGCAAACCCAGCCGTCAGTAAAGACAAAACAGAAAGACTGCAAGTAAAGTGCGGTAGAGGTAATCGTGCAAGGGAAGAAATGATCGGAAATACTGGTGGTGGGTTTTTGATACGTACGGACTTGTGCCAAATTATTTTCCGAACCCCCGTTTCTGGGTACTCCTTGCCTACTACGAGTATCTCACATGATCTGTCTGACTTAGCTTAAAGCCCGCCCCAGGCCATATCGTCGCTTTACCTTTCACTGGCGAAACCCCTTCCCTCCGGTGCTCGGCTCCCCTCGGAATATCACTTGGCTCCTTCACAGTTGTTTCCCCTTTGGTTCTCCTATTTCCTTGTTATCATATCATTGGTCTCTACTTGACAACTATTTCTGTGCTAACCTATTAGAGATGATTACTAATATATACATTCTGAGTTAGGGCTGCGAAAAATTTCACGATTCCAGGATAGATACTGTGTATAAACACCAGTTCCGGCACGTCCTTGAATAGAAATTGATGTAGGTATGATGGTATAGTAGCTTATAGTGGATAATCTATACCCGCCTCTCTTTATTCCTTCAATGTGAATTGTGATAAATCTTTCCCGTCTCACCTGTAATCACAATGCTTTTTATCTGCTCTCTTTAGCCGACTAGCCCATCGCGCACCGCAACCTGTTGAATTGAGGCATCTAGATATAATAAGTCTGCTAGTGGATTTTTTTCTTTCTTTTCTCCCTCTTTCATATCTGTGACACCGAAACATCCCTAGAAAGCTGGGGGGGTGGAAGGATACAAGAAGGTGAAAAAAAAAAAAAAAAAAAAAGAATAAAAACGGAATCAACTGATACCTCTGACTCAATTGAGGATACAAGAGCAGCTTCCTGCTAGATCTCATTGCCGGGGGAGGGCGCTATTAGACCAGCCAGAAAAAGCAGATCATTTCCATTATACCGATGTGTGGAGGAGCCTACACTGTCTATGTATCCTCCTCTATGCGGTGTGTTGAGTTGAATTTGGATTCCATGTCATGCAGCCGGCAATACAAACCTAATCTAGCCCAAGGTGAGGGATGGCAATTTGTGCTAGCTAGTCTTGGTAGCTTATACAGGGAATAGCCTCAATGGGGTGAGGAATCAATTATTCTGCAGTATTCTTAGTATTCTGAATAGATTACAAGCCATACCAACATGCACAAATCCGACTAAAGTAAATACCAAGCGGGAAGGGTTAGTGTCAAAAGGAAAGGGGGAAGAAAGAAAGCCCGTGCTCAATACTACCACACCCGTGAACAGATTTTTCCATTCTTTTCCGTCCAATGAAGAATGTAGACAGATAATTAAATAGAAAAGAAAGGAAACGGAAGTATTGACTAACAATTAATTCATAAACCACAAAAAGAAACTACTATGGCATTAGAAGGTCGTCTACTTTAGTCGTGCAGGGTACATTGTCACAAAATATCAGGTGTCGCGGAGTGAGTGCGAGAATATGCGAAAGGGAGAAGAGGGGTGAGGAAGAAAGAAAGGGAGAAAGAAAGTTATTAAACGTATAGAAAAAAACCCGGCATTGTATAAGTACTGTTCTATAGCTTCTTAAAGAAAAAGGAGGGGATGATATGATACACCAGGACCAGCGGAAAGAGAGTCAGGTTGAGAGGGGTCAGTACATATAAGAAAGGCAAAATGAGAGCTATGAAGGGTGAATTGAGAGCGATTTCGGGTAGGGCGATAGTATAATACTGAGCGCGAGAGAACCCATCGGAGGAAGCTTTTGTCGTGAATGTCAAGACATCCGGACACTTTTGGAAGAGGACTGAGATGGGTCAGAGGGATAGGCCTGGAAAAGGTTCATTGACCTACTGCCACCTACCGGCTGGGGAACTGAGCCCTGGTGTGTCTTGTCGGTGAGGTTTGTCCTGGTGCCGTCCTGGCTAAGGCTTCAGCATTATTGGAGCATTCTCACTATTCCGATGTGTTCGTGTTCCATAGCAAACGAGAGAGGTGTTCGACCATCTTTATCCGCAGTATCGGGAGTGACACCCTCCCGCTCCAAAAGCATCCTCACAATGTCCCCATACCCATATCTAGCCGCCCACGAGAGAGGTGTTCGACCATCTTTACCCGCAGTATCGGGAGTGACACCCTCCCATCCCAACAGGGTCTTCACAATATCCCGATGTCCTCTCCTAGCAGCCCACGAGATGGCCGTGTTGCCATTGTTATCAGTTGCATTTAGATCCCGGTTCGTCATCTCCAACAAGGCAACTGCTATCTCGTGGATTCCAATATATGCAGCCCAGTGGAGCCCTGTGAACCCCGCAGCCTTATTCCAATCAAGGCTTAAGTCCCAATTTTCAGTCTTACTGGATACGAGCACCTGGGAGGATACATGCTTGTGGAACCCATCGAGAAGTCTCAGTGCGAGTGTTTTCACACTTTCCGTCATTTCCCTTCTGGCATGTGCCTCCCAGTAGCAAGAAGCATATCGAAGCAATGGTAGTTCTGACGTGAACAAAGCAGCAGAAAGACTAGGGCGAGGCGGGAGGTCCCTTACGCACTGGAAGTTGAGGTATGTTAAACAGACCAGGGCAATCATCGATTGAGGTCTGTTAAACAGGTGGATGTTACTACACAGATACTCTTTGAGTGTGTAGTGGACAAGGCGGATAGTGTATGAGGACGGTTCAACTATTACCAATCCCAGAGAGCACCCCAGCAGTGTTTCTATCGCAGGAATATTCTGAGAATTCAGGTCTGTAGACCCTATCTCTACTCCCAGGGCATGGCATAACTCGTCGGAATCCAACGGTCGCTCAGAATGTGATAGCCACATTAGCATCTCGATGCCGAGTCTCGACTTGCTTTCCTTTTGCGCCTTTATCCGTTCAAGGGTTGCCGAGTACGCATCTCGGAGGCCATCTCCTTGTATCATCTGGTCCAGCTTTTTCTTCCTCTGGTGGATCGTGACCTCCTCCAGGACCGTGTCAATGTTAAGGGAAACAAGAAGAAAACTATACCATATTGTCAGCGAGTATCCAACAAGGCCCTGATCAGCGGAAGTGGTTATTTCTACGTACCTTTGGGCAATTCTTCCGGGAACTACTCTCATGATCTCAGCCCTCAAATTGTCATCCATTGCGCTGGGTGTGGTATCTCTGTCCAGCCTCCACTTCAGATATCTCTCAATATCCCCGGTAGTAGGAATGACAGGTATCATGATCGCGCCCGGGAAATATCTCTTAACCTCGTCCCGAACGTGAGGTCGCCCACTAAGGAATACCCGTGTGTTTGGTGAGGCTCGTAGAATATCCTGCAGTGACTCCAGGAGCTCTCGTCGCTTGTCCGGAAGGCATTCGTCCAAACCGTCAATACATACGAACACCCCCGGCAGCGATGAGATTATCGTCTTCAATATCTCCACCAAATCTAAAAGTTGCGCAGCCCGCCCGCCAAACCCCCTCTTCGCCTTACCAAATGCTTGCCGCACAGGCCCCGGGATTCCATCTCTCTCTAAAAGCTGCTTGAGGATTACGCCCAACATGTTTGTGGTGGACTGCTCCTCCTGGGCAAGGTAGTCGCAATAGAGGCCTGCGACAGCCATGTCCCGATTATCACACAACCAGTCAATCACTAAGGAGCTAATATTGCTAGCCGTCAGTGATATCCACTTTTCCGTGAGTGATTTCTCGCTCACCTGATATGTGTCTTCCCCACACCTGGATCGCCATAGCAGAATAAAGCAGCCTGCTCGGGTACCTCTCGGCTATGACTCCACTCCCGGAACTCGTTCCTTTCCAGAAGCCAACATCCCACACCACCCACCCGGCTGGTTCGCACACTTTGGTGTCTGTATTGAGGCTCTAGTGGCGAGAGCCACTGCTTGATCTGGCTGTCCTCATCGCCGGCTTGGTTCACCACGATAATGTTGTTGCTATTCGTCACGTTCCCACTGTTGATATTGCTCGAAACAAAGAATCGTGTATTTGGTGTTTGTGCCATGGTGCGCCCTGTGAATACTTCGTTTCGCTGTGGATGCAGTTCGGGGATAATTCGCCGAGCCAAAAACGAGTTTGAGAGTTTTCCAGCACATGAGAAAGGAGGGGTGAACTGACCTGTTTCTGTGCGAGTACTGTCCAATCATTTCCATGCCAAGAACCCCAGAGATAAGGCAGTCAAGAAGTGGCAAATGCCCTATCTTGGGCATGGATGTGAGACCGCATTGTGCCTACGGTAGTTGTCGATGATGTGGTCCCCGACACGACTTGCGCGGTTGTACGAGTACCAGAAGGACTACTGCATAGGCGGGGTGCTTGTATTGGCTTACCACCTAGACGTAATAGACGATTCGCGCTAGCAGACCTAGTGGTATTAACATAAGTTGATAATAAGGCTTGGCCACCTGCTCCTTGATCCCGGGTTGAGGTGTAAAAACCATGAAATCGGACCAGGAATTGAGGACACTAAGTACCAACTCCCAGGGTGCTTTTATGCCTTCATCTGGGTATGATTATGTAGCCACACTCCCTGAGAATAATTTCACCAAGAACCGCTAGCAGTTATTTTAGAATTGGCTACTGTATGACCCCTCGAAAGAACTGCACGACATTTGCCGCAAGTTTCACAGCCCCTAGATGCGAGTGATACCGTTTAGCAACACTGTTGGTAACTCCCACCTGGGTCTAACCGCGCAAACCCTCTAATGCTCTGGGTGAACATATGCTTGGACAGGTTGTTTCTCCTGTAACTTATTTATTTAATACACAACGATCAAAGGGTTGAAGCCGGTTGGCGGGAACAGACCAGAATATTTTTAGCTACTTAACCTTAAACAACCGTCACTTACACCCCATCAGGAGGCTGTACTAGTTAACATCAGGCAGCGATAATATTTTTTCACCTGTGTTTTCAGAGCTGAAATTCGTATCTCTCTATCCAAGCACTTTATATCAGAAAACCCCATGGTTCATGTAGCTTGGCAGGGATAGAACTTTTCATTCAGACCCCCGAGCTCCCCCTTGATTATGGATTGAAATGTCGCACTTCTACCCAATTCAATATACATACTAATATTATTATGCACTTGGGTTTCAAGGGCAAGTGAATAATTCAGTGAATTAGGGCCAGCATTTCGTTGAAGCCGCTTAGGCGACAGCTGGACAAGTTCACGAGCAGACACCTATGTTAGAATCCAACGGGGTAGTTAATGTTGTCTCGCTCCTCCCACTCCACCTGGTGTTCATGCTACTCCCGGCGAAGGCTTCGGCACAATGAATCGGCACAATCTACGGGACTGGCAAACTAGATCTCCACCTACATGGTCTTAAACACTCAGGATATGCAGTTTTTTGTATCCCTCTACTCCTTACAATATTTCTAAAACACTTCTGTTCCTTGGCACTGGGCTCAGGAATCCGGAAATACCTTGCGTTCAGGGCAGACCAGAAAGCCAGCTTCAGTGTTCCAATGCTGGAGCATGGGCGGAACGCGTGGTATTCCAATATACCAAATCTCTTCTCATACTCGGACAATTCCATTCTGGTAAACGCAGCGGATAATCACCTATGCGGTATCTTTTGGGCAACCAGAAATTGCAAATTGGCAAGCAGGCATGCTTATCCCATTTCTCAGGCATCTGAGTACCGGTGCCCTTGCTGTGATCAATTCACAATCAACAGGGCTGATGATCGGATGACGAGTTTAGTCTGACGGCGATTGGATAAGATAAGGGTATATATGAAAGCGATGCGACCGCACAGCACCGTATTGTATCGTAAGGTAACCTACTGTGCCCTACTGTTGGAAACCTAACAGGACTCGAGTGATGAGCTGGGACGCGCCTTAGGAGCCAACTATATTTGTATATTTCGGAGCTGGGGAAATGGGATTTTGTGTGTTGGAGAGGGAGGACCTGAAGTTCCTGTTTGTCTGTTCCGTTGAGAATCTCTCTGTTGTTGAGTGCAAGTAAGTGATGGTACACACAAACCTTTTCTGTATTTCATGTGCAATACAGTCGGTAAAGTACATCTTCTACAGGACCAATTCTCCCTTCCGTCCCAAAGTATTTTTTCCTGTGCTGCCAAGGGTGCAGTCTCGGTCGATCCCAACACTGTAAGCACTGAATACTGTCGAACACAACTTTGGTGGGTGGCGAAGGGCGGACATGAAAGAGTAGTAAAATCGTTACTGGGAGAGGGGAGTATCGATCCCCGCGCTGCAGACACTTAACCTTGTCAAACGCTACTCGGGCGGGCTTTGGAGGGTGGGCTTGCGGAGGCAGTAAAGTCACTATTGGAAAAAGGGGACACCCATCCTGGCATTGCAGAAACAGTATATGGTCAAACGCCACTCTTCGTTTGGCGCTGGGAGCGGGTATGTTGGGGCAGTAAATTTCCTATTAGAATAATGGGATACTAATCTCGACACTGCAGACACCAGATTTGGCCGAAAGCCACTCGGGTGGGCTACGGGGGAGCATGAGAGTCTAGTAAAGTTTGTATTAGAACAAGATAAAGCCTATCCCGACACACTAGTTCTCAGCGGCAGAAGGGCCCTCAAATTATGTACGCCCCGTCGATATATATGATAAGAGCTATCCTTTGGGCGGTCTGAAACACTAAAATTCGTTGCCAGCCATAAGATGCTCTGCACTATACCAAATTAGTGACCCGGGCGCTTATGAAACCTCCGAGTGATATCAAATGATAACGGTCGCAACAGTAACCCCCGAATTATCCGCAGTATTGGGAGTGAATCCTCCCGCCCCAAAAGCATCCTCACAATGTCCCCATGCCCAGACATAGCCGCCCGCGAGAGAGGTGTTCGGCCGTCTTTATCCGCAGTATCGGGAGTGATATCCTCCCATTCCAAATGTATCCTCACACCGTCCCCACGCCCATTTCTACCAGCTCACGATATTGCCGTATCGTCCACCCTATCCGTTGCGTTGAGATCTCATTTCTTTCCATCTCCAACAAGGCAACTGCTATCTCACAGATCCCCAAAAATGCAGCGCAGTTGAGCCAGGCGAACCCTGCAGGATTACCCAGCTTAAGACCGTGGTCCCAATTAGGGTAGTTATGGGATAAGAAGGGCCCCCGAGGGTACATGCTTATCGAGTGCATCGAGAAGTCTCAGTGCGAGTGTGTTGATACTTTCCGTCATTTCCCTTCTAGCACGTGTTCCCCAGTGACAAGAGGCATATTCAAGCACCAGTGTTTCTGGCGTGGACTGGGCAGGGATAAGCGAAGGGTCTTTTACGCACTGAGAGTTGATGTATGTTAAGTAAGCCTCGGAAATCATCGATTGAGGCCTGTTGAACAGGTCGGGACTATAGGATAGATACTCTTTGAGTGTGTAGTTAACAGGGCGGACGGTATGTGAAGACGCTTCAACTATTGCCAACCCTAGAGAGCACTCCAGCACTGTTTCTATAACTGGAGTATTCTGATGATTCAAGTCTGTAGACACCTATTTCTACCCCCAGGGCATGGCATAGCACGTCGGAATTTAAAGGTCCCTCCGAATGTGATAACCATATCAGAGCCTCCATGGCGTGTCTCGGCTTGCTTCCCTCCTGCGCCTTCATTCGTGCCAGGGTTGCAGCGTACGCATCTCGGAGGCCATTCCCCTGTATCATCTGGTCCAGCCTTTTCTTTCTCCGGTGGATCGTGACTTCGTCGAGGACCGCGTCAATGTTGATGGTAACAGGGAGGAAGCTATATCCTATTGTTAGCGAATACCCAACTAGGCCTTGATCGGTGAAAGTGGTTGTTTCTACGCACCTTTGCGAAATCTTTTCCCGGAACCACTCTCATGATCTCAACCCTCAAATCGTCATCCATTGCGCTGGGTGCGGGATCTCCGTCTAGTCTCAATTTAGATAGCTCTCAATATCCCCGGTAGTAGGAATGACAGGTATCGTGACCGCATCGGGGAAATATCTCTTAACCTCGTCCTGTATGTGATTTCTCGCTCTGAAGAACACTCGTGTGCTCGGTGAAGCACGTACAATATCTCGCAGTGACCCCAGAAGCTCTCGTCGCCCGTTCAGACGACATTCATCTAAACCATCAATTCAGATAAACACCCCCGGCAGCGATGCGATTGTGGTTTTTAGTACTTTCACCAAGTCTGAGAGTCGCACAGGCAGCCCGCCAACCCCCCTTTCCCTCTTACGAAAGGCATCCCAAACGCACCAGGGCATTCTGCCTCTCCCCAAAAGCTGAATGGGGATTGCGCCTAATATGTTTGTCGTGGCCTGCTCCCCCTAGACAAGATAATCGCAATACAGGCCTGCGACAGCGATATCTCTATCATCAGCCTGATCGCACAGCCAGTCAATCACTAAGGAGCTAGTATGTCTGTCTGTCAGTGATACCAACTCTTTCGTGAGAGCTTTCTCACTGACCTCATATGTGTCTTCCCCACACCTGGATCGCCATAGCAGAATAAAACATCCTGCCTGGGTGCTCCTTGGCTACCACTCCACTTCCGAAACTCGTTCCTTCCAGAAGCCAACCTCCCACACCATCCACCTGGTTGGCTAGCACGTTTTGGTGTCTCTGGCGAGGCTGTAGTAGCGAGAGCAACTGCTTGATCCGGTTGTCTTCGTCGTTGGCATTGTTCACAGTGATGGTGTTGTTGAGGCTATTCGTCACGTTCCTATAGAAGATGTTACCGGTACTAAATGATTGCATAGTGGCCCTTTGTCTCGTGGTGAGCTCTGTGAATTTTCTGTTATTCTGCGGATGCGATTCCGCAATAATCCTGGGGGGCAAATGGGTTTATGGGCTCTCTTGTGCTTGGGAAAGGAGGGGTGATTTGACCTGTTCCTACGCTAGTGCTGTCCAATCATTTCTACGCAAAAGCACCCCAGAAACAAGACAGTCAGGGGATGGCTAATACTTTACCGTATTCCGAGCCTGAGCGGGATACAGAATTGAGCCTATACTTATATAAGCGCTATGTAGATATATATTTTAAGAGAGAAGGAGCAGCTCCGTCACCTTGGATAAAGGTCCCAGGATTCCCTTACTCGAGATAACACATAGGATGGTAACCAACGCGATCACAGAGTAGAAACCTGCCACCCCGAGACAACAGGGATATATTTAGCTACTTGACATTAAATAACCATTCCACAAATCCCCCCCGGCACGCTCTATCAGTTACAAGGTATGAAGCAATTGACCGTAACAGATAAGAGTATATTGGGCTAGTTAACCTCAATTAACTATTCCATTACTTCCCTCCAGACCTCGTGGCCTCAAGCAGTGGAAAAATTTACACCTGTGTTTTCAAAGCTGAAACCCACATACTGGTGCTTCATATCTGACAGCCCACAGTTCGTGTAACTTGGCAGGAACAAAGATTTTCTTCAGATCCCCTGCTCTACCCAGATTCTATATTGGAATGTCACAATTATGGTAACCCAGCCACTTCTACCTAATTCAATAACAATTATTTTATTTTCCTGAATGTAATGCACTTAGCACTCAAGAGCGAATGAACAACTCGTTAAGCCAGGGCAAACATTTCTCTCAATCCGCTTAGGCGACTGCATAATACGATAGGCTTATGAACAAATACCCAATTTACAAGGCAACAGAGTAGTCGGCATTTCCCCACCCCCCCCCCCGAGGCCTTGCACATAATGGACTGGGTTGGGCTACCGCTAGGCTCGATCTCCATCCGCAGAGTTCTAAACACTCAGGATATACCGAGTTTTTTGTTTTCACCTGCATTCTTTTCAATGCTTAGGTTTCCTAGCAGTTGGACTCGGCAGTTCGGAAAAGCCCTGTGTTCAGGGTAGACCAACAAGGCAGCTTTAGTATTTCGATGCTAGAGCTAGGGCCCAATGCGTTGTCAGTATGCTCCTTGTTCGGGAGAGCAATGCCTGCAAACCATGTCTCTTTTCCTCCTGTACACCAGTACACAAGATGCCGTCTTACCTGATACTCCGATAATTCCGTTCGTTCCTCTCTGAAGCCTCCCTCTCGTCCATCCTATGTACCTGCCACCATCAACTCCAAGCACTTCTACTCGAGTAGGCTTCGTTGTTGCAACCCCATCCACCTGTACACTTTTACATTCGATACTCTCACCGCCCAAGCCAGGAAACTCAGCACAACCAACAGACTGTACTCGCCCTGTCCTGGCGTTTGTGAACACGACCAGCCCTGTGTTAGCATGCACAGATGCGCATTAGTGTGTATGAGAGGCATTTTAATTGAGTAAGCTACCTAAAACTATATTAGAGAACAACAAAATAACATGAGCAATGGAAACTATAAATCATGGTTTATATACAAAGAAGAAGAAAAAGGAAAAAATTAAGTAAAGGGGGAAACAGCAGGAGAGAGAAGAACAGATGTATGTAGAGTTTAGAAATTAAGGTTGTTGCCACCATTATCAGCAATACAAGTATCAATGCATGTGGATATTGATTCAATATGGTCATTTATTTGTTCCTTGGGATAACGATTCCATTACTAGTAGAAATTCTTTTTATTAGAAATTAAATTCCCAGAATATTAGTAATAATTATAATAATTGATGTCGAATCATGCGATGGCTGAGCCCAGTGCTCTTCCGCGCCCCTCAGGGGAATCCTTCAGTATCTGGAGGGTTTGTGAACAGTACAAGCTCGAATAGGATAGCGGAAATAGGAAACATAGAAGGTGGAATAGACTTGTACTTCTTTTTTTTTGTTTTTTTTCGAAAATTTGGATCCCTCACATTTCACCAAGCTAATTCCCCTTCTTCATTAGAGTCTCTCGGTGTTCTTTTCCCTCCGCCCCTCTCTCTCTATCAAAGATCCTACATATGCTTTCCCTATACTCGTTATATATCGACCCCCACTGCTTTATTTTCCTCATTTCTCATGAAAATTCCGAAACTTGTCCGTTATACATCGCAATTGACAACAAATAAATGAACAAAATGAAGTGGATACAGATTACACCCTACGTACCGTTTCAGGGCTCATGCATATTTCAATTCCCGGGTGTACCAGAATTCATATATGTCCACCCTAGCTTTGTAAAAAAGTATTGGCCACACTCACCCCCAGTGTATATAATACCGTAGCCATCTCTAATAGGATGGAAATGAAAGATTGTCGACTAGTAGGAACCGACAATGTGATACCAGGAAAATAACTACTGTGTGAAGTGGATAATCGCTAAATGCGGGAGGTCATGGGTATCAAAGGGAAGAGGTTCCAACCGTGAAAGGTAAAACCAACTGGATAGACTGAGAGGATGCTTTTGAAGCGAGTCAGTCAGATCTAACCTAGGTCAGGTATCCCGGAATTGACGTCTTCTATCATAGTCCTAACAGCGGCTTTACTACTGCCACATGCCCCCCCGCCCCCCCCTGCCCACGAGCCCCCGGCCATGTTCGATATCAGGTGTGTTGGGCTTAGTGCCCTTCGGCTATAATAGCACCCCTACGGCATCCTTCCAACCTCCCACAGTAAGAATCTACCAACTGAATTACACTCCTCACCGCAGAGGCAATCGACCACCAATGAACCGATATCATTCCCATTCGGTGACAAACCCTGTCCTTTTCCAGAGGACCAGTCGCTCACCTTACCAATATCACACCTTCTCCCACCCGCGGATTCACGGAGTAACATAAGACCCTCCCCTCCTTCCTTACTTACTCCTCCTT
>QFET01003143.1:5677-17195 GCA_003316355.1 Tuber calosporum
AAAAAAAAAAAAAAAAAAAAAGGGACACGAATAGCTAGCTCTTCACGCAACCACCTAAGTTACTTCCTATGTTATATTTTACCTAATGGTTAAATCTATACTTTATTATTATTACGACTATCTGTTTATATCACCGACCGAAAGGTGATTCAAGGAACATATCGCTAAGGAGCAGTCGCAAGGGCTAGGAGTGAGAGTACTAGGCGTTCCCACGGCGACTTAAGGCTACGAGACCTGACGAGCGGTAAGTCCAGCAGTATGTATCATTACCTGTTGCAGTTGAAGAAGATAGTTTGCCTTGTCCGGCAGACTAGGGATAGGTTTTTAACATTTAGTTGCGTCCTTTGCGACACCTAACGAATACAAAACGGATTCACCTACAGATACAGATGTACCGGACTTCAATGATCCACAGACTTTCTTAGGATTACAAGCAGAACTTGGACAAGCCTTAAGCGAGATATCGCGAGAAGGATCCCCAAGACCTCCAAGCCCGGTCACCCCGGAAGCAAGATCAAGGTCAGGGTCAGTAAGCTCAGTAGCATCCCAATAAACAGAATGTCGCGGGTAGCAGGACCAGTACATATGATAACTCTCACGAGATAACAACTCGAATAGTTGATCAGAACGGTTAAGGAAAATCGACATGAACAGACAGTGTGGAGGCCAAAAATCAAAACTCCGGATACATTTACAGGAGACGGTACCAAACTCCTAGCATGGCTAGTCCAACTTGCAATGTACTACACAGCACTTGGATGGGGAGAAAATGAAGATGGATTAAAGGTGGACTTCGCCAAATCCCTACTGAGGGAATCAGCAGGCAAATGGATTACTCTATATATGGAAGGCAAGACCCCAGCCACATGGAATGGCTGGGCAGAATTTCAAGCAACTCTGCGCATCCAATTCGGCGATGTAGATGCTAGGCAAACAGCAAGAAATAAAATCGAGAAAATCAAGCAAGGGAGCCGGAATGTGACTGATTTCTGGAACGAGTTACAACTATTGGCAACAGAGGCAGAATACGACGAAGCAACCTTAGGAAGGGCCTTCCTGAGGGGCTTACACAAAGAAATTCAGAACGCATGGGCCATGAGGGCTCAAGACTTCACGACGAAGGAGGAAATAGCTGTATGGGCCATTAATCAGGAAAACCGCTTGGACGTTATCAAAAATGTGCAAGGAAGGTCAAAGACCAAAACATACGACAACGCCAGAAACTACGACGGCACCTTCAAGACCCAACGACTACAGGCGTCTCGAGGAGACCCAATGGACCTAGATGCGACTAGGCGAAGACAAGCTCTTAACATATCAAAGACCCTATATTTGCGGAGAAGAAACAACAATCTTTGTATATTATGTGCAAAGCCAGGACACATGATGAGAAACTGCACCAACCCAAAAGATGAGAAAGAATACTCGGCAAGGACAGTCAGTAGGGTTTAGAACCCTCAATGGAAACAAAGAACAGCAATCCACGAAATGGATCTCGAAAGCGAAAAGAACGAAGAGGAAAAAGACAACGGTCCATAGTAAGGGATGGTCTGAGGGACAAAGGGAATAAGAAACCCATTGAGATACGAAACTTCTACGCGGCACTAAACAACACGGAATCACAGGAACACGAAAATGACCACGTCATGGTAAAAATGCGACTACATGGCAGAGACAAGATTATCAGCATCAACGGAATGATTGACTGAGGAGTGACTGAGGACTTTATTGGTAAAGAGGTATGCGAAAAGTACGGCATGCCTATGGCAAAGGCCAAACAACAACGTGAGATTTACCTGGTGGACGGCAAACTCAGCTCGATGGGTCCTGTAACCCATATGACGACAGTACCTATGGACATCTTTAGCCATAGGGACATGATTACCTTCCTAGTGGCAAATTTACAAAACCATGAAGCAGTTCTTGGAATGCCATGGTTGAGAGAACATAGCCCTACAATTGATTGGGGAAAGGGGACCATCACGTTTGTTAGTGAGAGATGCATGACCTGGTGTTTGAAAGAGTCACCGAGGGTCTTTACAGTCCCAGAAGCGGAAGCCCTGGAGGAGAACTTAGATATAAAGTTCTCATCGGTTGAGGCAAAAACGGATAAACAGATTCTATTCAAAAGGTTGACTAAAGAGGCAACGATGCCTACGAGAGGCACAGTGAAGGCGGCAGGACACGACCTGTACTCTAGCGAAAGAGCAACGATATGAGACAAAGGGCAAGAAGTCATCGGAACTGGAATAGCCATCGAATTATCACAGGGCACTTAAGGGCGCATTGCACCACAAAGCGGTTAAGCAGTCAAGAACAGGCTTACAACCAACACGGGTGTAATAGATGCGGATTATACAGGTGAACTGAAGGTAGTAATGGTGAACCTCGGGGACGAAGACTACACAGTCAACTCCGGTAACAGGATAGCACAACTGATATGGGAATGATACCTGGACGGGGAATGCAAGGAAGTCGAAGTACTTGCAAAGACTGCACGAGAAGACAAAGGATTCGGAAGTACAGACCACAAAAGTGACTGGGAGAGAAACGAATCAGAGGGTACCCGGGAAGAAACAAAAAAGGATGAGAAACGCTTAGAGATCTGAGAGATCTCGGCTCAAGCCTTTGGGAAGTTCTACAGAAGATGAGAAATCACAGGCATTCTCAAGTGGAACCAGGAGGACGGCCAATGCGATTTGAAGGGAATGAATGTCAGTACCGAACTGGATTTTAAGGCCTTGAAGTACCAAGGAAAGGAACCCTTGGAACGAATGATACCAGAGCTATATCACCAATACCTGGATCTCTTCGAAGAGAAAGAAAAGACCACGTTCCCACCTAACAGGAAAGGAGTGGACCACGAGATTAACCTAGAAAAGGGAAAGACAATCCCAGCAAATAGGTAATATCCACTAGGAGCAGCGGAACTGGAAGAATTGAGAAGCTATTGGAAACAAAATCTAGAACGGGAATGGATACGAGACTTCTTTGCGGAAACAGGAGTACCCATCCTTTCGTCAAGAAGAAGGATGCAAAATTACGATTTTGCGTTAATTACAGAGGACTTAATGGAGTCACGAAAAAAGATCGGTACCTACTCCCACTCATCGGCGAAGCCTTGGATAGGCTAAACGGCACCTGATACTTTAAGAAGCTTGACATTAAGGATGCATACCACAATGTACAAATCAAGAAAGGAGACGAGTGGAAAACTACATTCACGACACGATACAGAACTTACGAATACTTGGTAATGCCATTCGGCTTGACCAGCGCACCGGCAATATTCCAGAGATGGATCAATCAGACGTTACATCGATTCTTGGACATATGCTGCCTAGTATATTTGGACGACATATTGGTGTACTCAGAAACAATGGAACAACACCAAAAAGACTTGGGAAAGATCCAGGAAGCAATTAGAAAGTCTGGAATGAGAATCAAGCCAACTAAGTGTGAATTCCACAAGACAGAAGTGGAATACTTAGGATTTATTATTGGCCAAAAAGGAGTCCGGATGGATCCTATCAAGACTGCAGCCATATGGGAATGGGCGATTCCGAAGAACAAGACCGATATCCAAAGATTTATGGGATTCTGCAACTTTTACCGAAGATTCATCGAGGGGTTTAGCAGGACAGCTAAACCTCTATACAATCTGACAAAGAAAAATGCCAAATCGAAGTGGGGTACAGCGGAAAGTAAGGCGTTCGATACGATGAGACAAAAAATAACTTCCACACCCGTACTTACCTATTACAATCCGGAAAGACCGATCATAATCGAAACTGATGCATTGAAGTATGTCTGTTCAGGGATTTATTCACAACTGTGCGAAGACGAGATATGGCGGCCGGTGGCATTCCGATCAAAGACAATGAAAAATGCAGAATGCAACTACGATATTCACAACAAAGAACTATTGGCCATAGTACAGGTACTCAAGGAATGGAGAAGATATGTATTGGGAAGCCATCACAAGACAAGGATCCTCACTCACCATAAGACCTTGGTTCCTTTCACGACAACAAAGGATCTTAATGAACGACAAATCTGGTGGAGCGAGAAGTTAATCCAATACAATATACAGATAGAATATCGGCCAGGAAAGAAAAGCGGCAAACCGGATGCAATGACAAGGAGAAGTCATGATGCGCCAGCAGAAGACGACGACAGGATCAAACAGAAACAAAGGATCCTATTACTACAAGAAAAATACTTCAAGCAGATAAGGATACAGGAAAAGGATACGATTAGCTTTCCCAGAGAAGAGATAAGAAATCTTAACGAACAGAGTGGGAAGGACCCTCACATACAAGAGATAAGGAAAGCATTGGAACAAGGAACAAAAGAAATTAAGGATGTAGCCCTGGGGCTATGTCAAGGGAGGAATGACTGCCTATGGTACCAGAAAAAGATTTGGGTACCAAAAGAGGAAAAGATAAGGACGGAACTTATCAGCAAAAATCACGACATTCTACAAGCAGGACATAGAGGGACAGCAAAGACCACAGAACTCATTAGTCGCAGTTATTACTGGCCTGGAATACGAGAAACGATCAAGCGATATGTCAAGAACTGCGACATTTGTCAAAGAACGAAATCATCCCGAGATGCTCCGTATGTTCAACTACAATCAAACAAAGCACCAGATAAGCCATGGAAGACGATATCTATGGATTTTATAACGGATTTACCAGAATCGGAAGGCTACGATGCTATCTTGGTAGTCATCGACAGACTGACAAAAATGAGTCATTTTATTGCATGCAGGAAACATATGACAACAAAACAATTCACACAAACCTTTTAAAAGAAATCTTTCGGTTACATAGATTGCCGCATGATATCATCACTGATAAGGGAACACTATTTACCTCTGACCTATGGAAGGAGACAGCCCAGAGGTTGGGAATGGAAAGGAAACTCAGCACGGCTTACCACCCGCAAACGGATGGGCAGACTGAAAGAACCAATGCCATCCGGGAACAATACCTGAGAGCATACATCAACTATCAACAGGATAATTGTAACGAACTATTACCTTTTGCGGAGTTTGCATACAATAACGGACAACAAGAAACACTTAAGACAACACCCTTCTTTGCAAACTATGGATAACACCCGAAACATGATGCATGTGGTCATCTGATACCGGATCGGAAGATACCGGCAAATGAAATGAACCAATGGCACGACACCATCCGCGAGGAAATGGTGGTCGCACAACTTCGACAGAAAGAAAATTACGATCAGCAGAGAAAACCCGATCCGAATTTGAAATCAGGAGATATGGTATGGTTCCTACCAAGGAATGTAAGGACCACAAGACCATGCAAGAAACTTGATTACAGTAAGATGGGGCCCTTCAAGATCTTGGCAAGAGTGGGGAACAGTGCATATAAGCTGGACTTTCCCCCATCAATGAGAATACACAACACCATCCACATCTCAATTCTCGAACCCTACCAAGACCAAAGATTCCCATCACAGATCCAGTCACCACCACCACCAATCGAAATCGAAGGCGAAACGGAATACAAACTTGAAGAAATAGTCGATTCACAACTACATTATGGAAGAGTCCAATATCGAGTGAAGTGGATAGGATATTCTCCTGCTCATGATAAAGTTTGGTACCCACCAGAAAACTTCGAACACGCGGAAAATGCAATCAAACACTTTCACGAACAATACCCAGATAAACCAAGGCCGGGAAGAAATCAAACAAGAAACAACGGACGACAGTTGGGGAGACCAGATGCGAAAAATAACTCCAACTAGCCCAGGCTATACGATGGTAGAGGACCGGCAAAGGGCATCAGAACACAACGCGATGAACTGGACGGCATGCTATGACGAGCATTGCAACGTCTATAGAGGAGAGAAGGAAGGGGCCAGTTACTGGCCAAAACAACCACATGCAGAAACAAGATGGGAGGAGTGTTACCGAAATAATTGTCGAGCCCACCGGGATGCGAAGATCTGGGCAGGATACTACCCCAAGGCCTGGGGTAAAAGAGAATAACTGAGCAGGAAGGATGCGCAGCGCACGGAAGCCAGAAGGGGACGGTTGGAGGGGGGCGAGAAACCCGAAACAATGATACCGAAAGCCAACACACGCAGTCAGATATTGAATGCCTCCAAAGAAATATTTCGAATTTAGAAATCCAACTAGATGAAGCCCAAGGAACGATTAGACTCCTGGAGGAGACCCTAGAAGCACAACAAACCACCATTGCTCACCTAAAACGAACTATCGAGGTGCCAGACCTGACATTGGAAATGGTCAGGAAACAGTTACGCACAAGGAAACAAATATTAGGGAAGTTCCGTCGTTACACGAGAAGATTTGGGAACTAAGTAATGAAACTTGGTGAGTAGCTTGATGGGACTCAAGCTGAGGGGTGAGAGGAGCTATTGTTACAAACCGTGACTTAGCAATATGGAATGTTTCACATGACTCACGATATGTGAGATCATATATGATTACGATGTTTGGTTTGATATATGTTTATGGTTTCATGACTCACGATTGTGAGGTCATATGATGTTATGACTTTCGCACCTGACTACAAGTATGAGTTAGGGGTTTCACGCATGTGGCGCGATTAGCGCACATGACCTTTTATGGAAATTGGATATTATGGGGATTGTATACTATGACTCAAATTATGAGTGATAGGATGTTTGTTATACTATGACTCACACAGGAGTCATAGTAAAGAGGTGACTCATAGTAAAGTCACCATGGTTAGGGTTGTGGGAAGAGCGCTTATATAAGGAGGGTTACAGACACGGATAGCTAGCTCTTCACGCAACCACCTAAGTTACTTCCTATGTTATATTTTACCTAATGGTTAAATCTATACTTTATTCTTATTACGACCATCCGTTTATATCACCGACCGAAAGGTGATTCAACGAACGTATCGCTAAATAGTAGTCGCAAGGGCTAGGAGAGAGAGGACTCAGCGTTCCCACGGCGACATAAGGCTACGAGACCTGACGAGCGGTAAGACCGGCGGTACGTATCGTTACCTGTTGCAGTTGAAGAAGATAGTGTGCCTTGTCCGGCAGACTTGGGATAGATTTGTAACAGTCCCCGAAGAAGAAGCGATAAGGACAATGATAATATGACACAACCACGATGCACCAACAGCAGGCCATGGAGGCACAAACAAAACTACCGCCCTCCTACCTCAGCAATATTACTGGCCAAGGATGCGAGACGATATCAAACAATATATTAAAATCTGCGATATCTGCCAAAGAACGAAAGCAATCCGGCATGCACCATACGGATTACTGCAGCCAAACCAAGCACCCCACCAACCATGGAAATACATAGCCATGGACTTTATCACCGACCTTGCAATATCAGCCGGTTATGACGCCATACTAGTAGTGATCGACCGATTAACAAAAATGACGCATTTTATACCTAGCAACAAAGATATGAATAAGAAGGACTTTGTGCAAATGTCCTGTAGGAAATATTTCGCATACATGGACTGCCATAGGATATCATCACAGATCGAGGAACCTTGTTCACATCGGACCTATGGAGAGAAACAACGAAATTGTTCGAAATAGAAAGGACGTTGAGTACCGCTTTCCACCCTCAAACCTATGGACAAACTGAGAGGACAAATGGCATACTAGAACAATACCTACGAGCCTATATCAACTATCAACAAGATGACTGGGCCGACCTACTACCACTGGCTGAATTTGCATACAACAACGCAAAACAGGAAACAATAAAGACCACACCATTTTATGCTAATTATGGTCACCACCCGGAGCATGAGGCAATTGGCCACATGATAACGAAAGAAAGGACTGATAAGGAAGAGATGGGTCAGCTGCACAGTATCCTACGTCAGGAAATGGTCTGTGCACAATTCTGACAAAAAGAAAACTACGATCAACACAGAAAACCCGATCCTAATCTCCGGTCAGGCGACATGGTCTGGTTACTGCCACGGAATATAAGGACCACAAGACTATGCAAGAAGCTGGATTACAAGAAAATTGGACCATTCAAGATCCTTACGAAGGTGGGCACAAGTGCCTATAAATTGGCCTTACCTCAACAGATGAAGGTCCACAACACCTTTTACATCTCACTTCTCGAACCATATCACTGCAATCAGTTTCCCTTACAAAAGCAATCACCACCACCTCCAATCGAAATAGAAGGAGAAAGCGAGTACGAACTCGAAGAAATTATTGATTCACGCATACACCGAAGACGCCTACAATACAGAGCCAAGTGGACCGGCTACTCACCAGAACACGTCAAAACTTGGTACCCTGCGGAGATCTTCAACAATGCCAGCATCGCCATTGAACGTTTCCATCAGCAGTACCCAAGAAAACCCACAATGGGTTACAGCCAAGATCGAGCCCATGGAGGAAACGACCTTGGCACCCGGCGACGGTTTGGGCGAAAGCCCAAGAGCTATCACACCAACCAACCCCCCATATGCAACGCAGGAGGAAAGACAGAAGCAGGCAGAACATAACGCTCTTTCATGGACTGCCTGCTACGATGACCACTGCCACGTTCATTTACGCGATAAGGAAGGAAGTAATTAGTTTCCTAATCAACCAAAGATACGCAACCAACAACAATCCCACATGGAATCGTCCTGGATCCACTGCTTCATTGACAACTGCCGTGTACATCGACACGACGAAATCGATGCCGGGTACTATCCAAGACGCACGGGGGAAGCAGCCCTCCTGAATGAAACGGATACACGCATACGGAAGAGGAAGGCAACTGTGAGGACATAGTTGAGGAGAGAGGTGGGTGAAACAAATGAAACGGATACTAGCCCAGATATGGGATGTCTGGAACGACAAATCAAGGGGTTACGAAACTAACTTGGCCACGCCGAAGCCACAATTCGGGACTAAAGAGAGGATATGCGGACCTACCAGGGGATGATTGGCGAACAAGATCGAACCATCAGAACGGCAAACCTAACCTTGGAAGAGGTCCGGAAAAGTTGACAGCATGCCGAACATCAGGTTCGGAAGTTGAAAAAGGAATTGCGCAGGTTAGGAGAAAGCCTGACGAAGATAGGACGTTGAGCCTGATGGTACTCAGGCTGATCGGAGAGGACAGCTAATGTCACGATTGGTGACTAAGCAAGGCAGGATTTCGCATGACTTATAGTTATGAGTCATAAGGTTGTTATATTTCGCACTATAACTCTTTAGGAGTCATGGGATTTCATATGATGCACAATAGTGCAAATCATTGAAATATTGTGATTGGTTCATTGTGCGTACGACTCACACTTGTGAGTCATATGATGTAATGAGTTTCGCACATGACTCACATTATGAGTCATGGGTTTCGCGCATGTGACCAATATGGGGCACATGACTGGTTTTATGAGTTATGATTAGATTTGGAACGTTGTGCAGTTGACTCATAGGGGCCAGATGATGGATTTCATACTATGACTCAATATGAGTCATCGAGGTTAGGTGACTCATAAGTATGAGTCATCGAGGTTAGGTGACTCATAAGTATGAGTCACCAGGGTTAGGGTTGAGGGAAGAGTGCCTATATAAGGACTCTAGGCGGCCTGTATCTAGGACTCCTCACGCAACCATCTAAGTTCTTTCCTATACAATTACTTTACCTCTTTACCTCTCCACTCCTCTATTGGCGTTGTGCGATAGGAACCATAGGGTTCGGCTATCCATACAACATAGGCATAGGCCTAAGAGCAATAGTGCAAACCCGCCTAGTACTACTTGTTGCAATAGTACTCCTACCCTGGTGGCTGAGATTAGTGCCACGCCCCATACCGGACTATAACAACGGCCCTGTCATATTCATCCAACCCAAAGAGAAGTAGTTACCTGTTGCAAGTCAGCTTACCGCATAGGATCGTACCACTTAAGCTCTATTGTATAACTATTCATACAGGCTAGTGCCTGTTACATGTGCCTCCTGAGCTTTAGCTATCATCAAGCAACGGAGAAGAGATCCTATAATATCATAAGTTTTACCCAAAATCTTTAATACCTTATCTCTGAGCCTTTGTAGACAATCTCCAGCTTCAAAGAAAGATTATAAGCCTAGTCCTATTCGCTCACCCTTAGAATTGACTACCCTTAACACACTCTTGTCAAAAATATGAATCAGAGGCTCCTTATTATTGCCCCAAATGCCAGCTCAGACCATCAGCTTGACTTCTGGCCACTATTTAGCCCCTAAAATGCAGTCCTTATACCACTTTTCTTCAAGTATTTTGAACACCCAAATACACTTATGATCTTAAGACTTTTCAAACATGCGTTTATCACTAAATATAACCTCCCCAAGGTCCGCCTTTGTCCTATTCTTATACTCCTTTACCCAAACTAGCCTCTTGATAGCATGTTCATCCTTGTGTAATACTCTTTTCCTAGGTCTCAACTTCATTTTGTTAGCTGATACCAAAGCTTGCTGGAGTGTCCTGAGGGAGACTTGATGGGTAACTTGATTGCCCAATTCAGATTGTGGCTGACGATATCTCTTCTTAGACTCTCTTACTAGGCAGCTACAGGCTCTGGTATTGATAATTTTAATTCTGCCAAGCATAGGAAGGTTTCTCATCACCCCTCTTTTAGAACCAGGTATAGAAACTGAGGACAGTACTTCTGTGATGATTAAAGAGATTCCCAATCTCAGAAACCAAATGAGAATTTTTTCTTAAAGCCACAATTTGCCCTTTCTCAAAGTCTGTCAGGTGGCGAGTCTTCGTTGGAGGCATGTTTGTAGAGTGGTGGTCCATCATGAAGGTGGAGTTTGTTGAGGCAGTACTCAGTGACTGCCAATCAGACGAAATGATCTGTCCTATTACTTTATATCAAATATTATATGAAAATATAAATAAAATCCCTTTAGCAATATCAATTAAACTCAAGACACTTTAAAAAGTATTTTACAAATTTATAACCCTTTGCCCTCCTAAATAGAGGCATTACAGGGTGCCACAGGCTTGGTCCTGGTTTGAAACGCTTTGCATCATACTATACTTGTGGGAAGTTAGATTTTCGCCAAACTGGTCGGGAGCTAGGGAGCCCAGCTCTGTCGCGAACACGATCCCGCAAACCGGCTTTTCATCAGCGTACTATACCCTGTCAGGTCGTAGGTCTAGTAGTGCTTTTCCTGGTGTCAGTGATGGGATAGGTTTGGCTGGGGGGACGGGAATCGGATGGCGCACATGTAATCCTGTGCCCAGAACAGTCATCTCCAAAGAGAAATGAGTGTCTTAATTATCAAAAACAGTGGGCGTTACGCCCATAACTATGTGTAAGGCCAGCAGGATAGTGCAAACAGTATTACAGGACCAAGGATTGTATCGCGAACAAAGGATTGGTAGAAGCCATTTCAACAACTTCAACGTGGATCGCCTAGTGATGCCATGTGCTTCACACTCTGCTTTTGCTACTCAGAGGAGGGCTCCGCCACCTGCGCGCACACATGATGGTAAAAAAAAAA
>QFET01003143.1:17274-33645 GCA_003316355.1 Tuber calosporum
CAGCAATACAAAAAAAATCATACCAGTAACTTACTGTACCCCATATACACTCAGCTAATGATACACACTGCAAGTGAAATGACAAAGAAAGAGGAAAAAATGGGGTATTGGGGTAAGAAGGGTACAGAAAACGTGATAAAGACTAACTTAAGTGGAAAAAGGAAAAAGGAAAAATAAATTACCTACTCCGGATATCACCCTAGCCAACCAGCTAACTCAAGGAAACAAATATAAACGTAAACGGTATAGAAGTGTAGCAATAGCAATAGGAACGTAGATAGAATGGAGACAAAAGGGAAGGGGAAGAAGGTGGGGGGAATAATAATAATAATACATGAAACGAAAAAAGGCACCGCCAACCTCTCGTCACATCATCCACTCATAGACACCGCTTACGCAGACTAGACAAGGCAGGTACAAATCAAGAAAAAGGATAATAGCTAGGAAAACCCAAACCCGGATGAGAATATAAAAAAACAACTAGCACAACATCCCAGCGATCTACTCACCAACACCTGCGGCTACAGCCTTCGATACATCGTCAATAAAGGACGAAAAGTCCACCCTGTCGCCACTCGTCGTAGATGGCGTTGGTACAGCACTGCTACTCTCACTCCTCTGCCCTTCATCCCCAATACAAGCACCAGCACCTCCACCCTGCCCCTCCCCTCGTCCCTTAACCCCGCGAATATCCTCAAATATG
Organism: Tuber calosporum; assembly: GCA_003316355.1. Classification (NCBI taxonomy): domain Eukaryota; kingdom Fungi; phylum Ascomycota; class Pezizomycetes; order Pezizales; family Tuberaceae; genus Tuber; species Tuber calosporum. The sequence continues at coordinate 17,978 of QFET01003143.1, forward strand.
TCAAGTCCGCAGGTCATGTTACCCATGTCCGGTGTTGACGGCAAGAACTCACTCCAAAGGGCATTGTTCGCAGTATCATTGTCCACCACGCCATCCAGGTTAAACAGCGGTGGGGAGCTGGGCATGGTCATGTCTGTGCCAAATATATCGTCGCCAAAATTGAAGGCCGAGTCCGGGAGGTAGTGTCGGTTTGGTGAAGTGCCAATGATATCTGTAGACATTTCTTCAAGGTTCCTCGAAGCAGTGTCGATATCCGCACCCTCTAGAAGCTTCTCCAGGAAGGCCGATGTCGGGGACAGGTTTCGACGCTGTGGGGAGGAGAGGTGGCCGCGCTTGGGTGAGGGTCCGCTTGCTGATTTTTTGGCGGAAGAGAATATGGCAGCATTCCAGGGGCTGGGCGAACCTAAACTTGTTCTGCTACCGGTTCGGATAGGTGTTCGGGGGTATAGAGGAACTACTTTTCGTTTCTGAGGGGTTGTTGGTTTATCGAGTGTGCTGATATCTGAATGCGCCCTTGGCTCTGGGCTTTCTGGGGCACGATTCTCCTTCTCGAGATCTCCTGCTGGAGTTATCCCTTGGGAGCATATACTTGTTAGGTTACCGTCACCAGAGCCTTTTTGTCGCAGATCTGTAGCGCCGTTGACGTTAGGCTTCGTGAACAATAACCGTCTTGGTAATTTCAACTTCGACTCAAGGCTATCCAAATCGATAGGACTATCTGCACTCCCATGCTTGATAGGGCTAGACTGGACAGCACGCTTTGCCGCTTCAGAAGCAGCTTCCCATTCCGGATTATTCCTTTTTACACACCTCGTCCCCCGAGGAGTCATTGCAAGAACCTTCCTAACCGTTGCCGACGCATGCCGAGGCGTTTCCTCCTCATCGAGTACCACAATTGGTCCAGTGAGGGGTCCCGGCAGTTGCGTTGCAGTCGGTTGCTGAGCTTCCTTGGGTATCTGTTTAGCTGTCGCTGGTTGCTTGCGCTTTCTCACTCGAGGTTTCTTAATTGGTGCCGAGGGCTCCTCTTTCTTTCCATCCCAGTAGTCTTGCGGACGCATGGTCTTGTGTGAAGCATGCCAGAGTCCACAAGGGTTGCAAAGTAATATCTCCTTCTCGGCATTTAGGTTCTTATCTTTAGTATCCTCGTCGTTATCATCCCTAGCAATCATAACCTTTCTCCATGTGGGCGTTTCAATCGCTCCACAATTCATGCAAAAGTTCGGCATTTTCCCTTGGGTTACTGCCTGAACCAATTGCATTTCAATCCTCTCCTTGACATGAGCGGCCGTACGAGGCTTAGGTTGTGGTCGTTCGCCCCTCGATCTCTTGACAGGTTCCTTATCTTCTCCCAATTCACTGGATCCTGCCATATCGGACACCAGCCGCTTAGATTTCCTAGGATATTTCCTCTTTTGTGGCTTAGGCTTTGCAATTACTTGTGTTGAATCGGGTGAAGGAGCGGCACTTGTATTGACATTATCGGGCAAAGAAACAGGTATAGGGGCCTTCGGTAGCTCCAGCACAGATGAGGCTATTGGCTGATCACCCACCAGGTTACACTCCTCCGGCGTTCCCTCTACTGCTGTCGCCGTTGGTTGTTCAAGACTTACGAACTGAGTTTTAAGCTCCTCTTCCTCCTCCTCAAAGAGAGCATCCAACCGCCGCTCCAGATCATCCGGTGATGGTATATCTGGACAAAGAGATGGCAGAACGGGACTTGTAGGAGTAGGTGATATCTCATTTCTGGATGGCTCGAGCTGAGTGGGTGGCGAAGACCTCATTGTCCTTGAGTCTACAGTGCGGGGAGGTGAGTTTGCATACGAAGGTGAAAATTCTGTTGCTGGCATGGGTGTCATCGGGTTGTTGTTTGGCATTGTAGGGCAAAGCTCAGGTGGCATCGGTGTAGGAGACGGCTGCGGGGGAGGAGGTGGAGGTGATATGTCTTCCTTCACTTGAGGGGTTGGGGGCAACGGAAGCATCTCTGGAATTGACTCAAGAGGAGTTCCAGGCGCTACCCCAACAGCTATCTTCTTCTTCCGATTACCGTTATTCGGTTTCCTCGCCCTAGTCGACCCCGTCTTAGCCTTCTTCTGTGGAGGTTCACCATTTTCCTCCCCGGAAGTAGGATTGCAATCGCCCATGCCCGGTTGCAGCGGTTGAGGGGTAGAGCCTTTATGAGAAGCTCCAGATGTAGGTGATATTAGGTTTCCAGGAGGTGCTAATATATGTGGATTTGCATTAAGGTAATTCGTCCAAGCAGATGCATCAAAACCGCCAGGTATCACCTTCGAGAGAGCGTTATATGCATGTACGGACTCGACAAATTGCGCCTGCGTAAAAGTGTTGACCGGTGTGAGCTTTAATTTGACATTTAAGGTTTCCTTAACTCCATCATTGCTGAAAAACCCAAAGCTGTTGGATACAACACGTCCCGTAATCATGGAAGCATTCGTTGAAGGATTGTTTGAGTTGACAGTCGCCATCGCCCACGAAAGCATACCACAACCAACTAACGGAACTCCAACCTCGGAATAATCGTACGCGTAGACTGAGTAATCCTGTCCAAGAGTTGCCACAAGTTCAGGACTAACTACAAATCAGCTACTCCAATCCCCACGCTTTTGTGGCGACCCTAACCTCGCAGAAATCATACTCAATATGCAAGTCTTGAACTCCACAGCTCCCACAACCGTGTGCTTATCTAGCTCGACTACTCTGGTGGTAATCAAGTGCGGCCATCTTGCAAGACAGTTTGATTTATTCTTATCGTCAAACGCATAGGAAACTTTCACTGTAAATAGTTAGCATCTTTGCTTCCCTCCATAACAGCCCACTTGTTGGTACGCTGGAACGCGTACATCTCATACAACGTGACGATGATTGCCCAACATTGTCACCGTGAAAACCAACTGAAGATCCAGGAGGTGTAGGCCCCATGGCTGAAGTCATCTAAAATCTCCAGCCGGCAGAAGAGTCAATGCCAGAAGTTGGGTTTCGTATTGGTCGTGCTTCTCTTCTCTGACTTGACTAACCGTATGAAGTTTTGAGTCAAGATGAGGATAATTCGAGCTGCAGGTCGCGTCGATTAGGGGAAACCACGAGCGATAAAAACGAAAAGTGTGATTGCTTATGAGTTTAGTTCCAAAGAAAGAATCTATTAAGGGTAAGGCTATAGAAGGCCGTAAGAGAGGGAGTTTTGTATAGTGTGGAGGAGTATACCTGTGGCAGTAGCGAAGGTGGGAGGGAAGGGCGGTAAGGTGGGCAACAGCAAAAGTGTGAGCATGAGAGTTGGTACCTCCTTCTCCCCCTCTCCCTGTCCCTCCCTCCCCGACGGCCGGAATGTAACGACGAAAATAGAAAATAGAGCCAAAAAGAGGTGGCTAGTAGCTCGACGCGCAGACAGGCTCGCCTGGGAGGGAAAATCCTCTTGGTTTTTCGTCGCTCGCGCGACGCGACGCGTTGAGACACGCACTTTGAGCCTCAATTGAGACTTGTCTGCCCCACACTTTTCATCCTCAAAGATGCCGCAAGATGCAAAACGCCATCTGCCGGGAATTGTAAATTACTGTATTGCACTCGTAGAGTCCTGCGAGGGAAGGCGTGAAAACTATTGCATGTATCAACTCTTCATAAATATAAAACCAAAGAGGTAAATTCACTTGACAATCTTCCCTATAAGTCTCACCCATTGTTACCTTATAAGTTAGAGAGGGAAGTATCCTTCGAAATATTAAAGTAAGGAAGAATTCTCTCCCGTTCCGTGTAGTATTCACATTCCTAAATACAAGTTGTATCTCGTTGTGCCATCCCCCTTTCTTCAAAGCGCATGCTTCCCCCATACATTCCCCGTATACTAGCAACCAAACCACCCTTTTATGAAGGGTAAGAAGAAAAGAGACTCAACAATTCGATCCCCCCTCTCTCCCATGCCTTTTGACCCTCTCAACCTCCCTCCCTTCAATCCCAACAATCTTTACTCCCGCAGCAATCATCTCCTCCTCAGCCCTATCCCACCCAATGCCCGGGACAACCGCCCTCGTCCCTTCACGAATAACAAACGTCCTATACCCAAACCTAACTGCATCAATAGCGCTTGCCCTAACACAGAAATCCTGTGCAAGCCCTACTACGAACACATCTGTAACGCCCTTCTCATGCAGAATCATGGGCAAGTCCGAAGTAGACAAACTCCTAGACTCCGGCGTGAATGGCGGTAAGTGGAATGGATCCGTAAGCGCAGAATACATCTCTACTCGTGCGTCCTTGCCTTTCTCTATAACTGCGTGGATGTGGGAGATATCTAGCTCCGGAACCAAGTCCGCCCCACGGGTGTTCTGCACACAGTGATCTGGCCATAAGAGCGTAGTGTAGTTTCTGTTCGAACCATCAGGGTGAGTAACTGTAGTATTCGACACGAACGGAACATTATCCGGCGGTGGATGATTTGAAGCAAAGGAGATATGATCCCTCGGATGCCAATCCTTCGTAGCAACCTTCAAAACAAACGGTAGCTGTAGCAGTTCGTTTACGATAGGCGCAATGCTGCGACCGTTTTGCACAGCAAGCGATCCATTCTGACAGACCCATAATCAGCCCCAACACCACCAGAGACAATAAAGGAGCAAACAAACCGGCGGACAAAAATCTTCCTGAAAATCGACTACCAAAAGCGCCGGCACAAAATCCTCTTCCATTCGAGTGACGCGACGTAGTGTTGACAACGCAAGCAGATCTTCCTCCTGTCTTGAATGCGATCAATGATTGGAAGGAGCGTTGCACTCGCTTGGCCGTCAAAGATCTGTTATCTCGATGACAGTCAAGTGAGATAAGCCACCCCGGCGCGGATCGTTTCATCCTCACCCATAACCCAATCACCCACAAATAGCCAAGACTTTGTGTTGAACCGCTTTGGGCAAATCGCACTGCTCGAGCACGGTACCTGTGTGTTGCAAAAGTTTCTGGAAATGTGGAGTTTAGGCTTGGTACTTTTGGGTATCATAGATGGACTCACCTAAGTTAGCACCAAGCCAAGGTCCACATTTCCGGAACTTTTGCAATACTTAAGTATAGGTTGCGCGACACGATCGATGGGGCGTCGTTGGGGAAAGGGGAAAGCAAGTTTGGTATAAGAATGGGCGGGCGTGTGCGCTAGCCGATTTGGAGGTTTATTATATTACTTGTACACTCGGCAACTATTGTAATAATTCGCCAGCTGGCAGCCGAGCGAGTAGAGTTATATTTCGGTAATTTCAATCAAGACGACAATCCATATATACAAGTATATACTTGTACACAATCTGTTGCGGCGTCGCGAGATTCTCAAAATACAAGAGTTGAAGAATTCCTTCCACTTCTCATCACTTCGTTCGTACTCGAATTCAACGACCTTTCAGCCCAGCCTCCAAATGGGATCAGCAATACACTGGGTATAAGTGGTAAATCCTGGCAACCTCAACAGAGCCTTAAATAACCTTATACTAACCTACATTGGGTTGCGATATTCCATAATGATAACTGGGGGGTGGGGGGGGGAGGGCGTCGGAATTCAATGCGACAATCATGATAACTTTGTTTCTGCAAAAATAACAATATTGAGGATTAAAAAATTGTGATACATGTTTATACTATAGGAGATACAAAGCGGCTCCGGATAGAGTGAGTACTAGAAGCCTGTATGACGAACCTTTCCAGGAATGGGAGAATTTGGGCTTGCGGGCGTGCAGGGGTGTGGGGGGGAAGAAAAATTTGGTGGTAGTAGTCTGTGCCTGGGAGGAATTGGAGAGGTAGAGATAGAAGATGGAGTAGCAGAACAGGTGTGTATATCAGGAGAGATTGAGAGTACTGAGGAGGAGGGAAGAGTACCAGTGGCAGAGTAGCTAGAGTCAAAGGTGTTCTGAGAGAGGTGAGTAGTAGGTGTAGAGGTGGAGTTGAACGGGATCTTGGAGGATAAAGTTCCGGATGCTAGACCAGGGACTGGCAGAAAGGACAAAGATGTTTTTGTCCACACTTAATCATATGATTGCAAGGTACTTTTCTTTTCATAGTATTTGCTCTCATAGCCATATCTGTGGCTAGGATTGTTATTTCTCCTAAGAGTGGAACCTAAACAGTATCATACCAACCCAACCATTTCTGACACAAGTAAATACGGGTATCTTATTAACCAAACTACCAATTAGGGCTTAATAGGTTGGATTAAGTCAATAAAATCCTACAAGTGCCAGGTTTAAAGCTGGACTTATCTGAAAAAAGTCGTAGTGACTCTTATATGATTCTTGGATATATGAGTTTGCATTGTCAGACATCAATTCCTCTGTTAAAATATATGCATTGCTTAGTGTAGTGTCAAGTTATCAAAAGAAAAGGGGAAACAAGTTGCAATAAGTATAGAGTTGATATTATAGTGGTAGCTTATCCTTTGATTGGCAATATCTAGTCTACCCATGTAGTGATTGTAGTCAACAGCTAGCTTAGGCAGAAGTAGCCCTTTTTTAACATTCAGTCACTGGTCAGTTTTGACAAGTTGTCGATTTGTATTAGTAATTCTGAGATGCCAGTGTAATTATTGCGCAAGGTTCACTGCTCCTGAAGGGCAAGTTTGATATGTTGTAAGAAACTGTACCTAATTCTTCTCCTGCTATACTAGAACCAAAACATTTTTGACTGTACATATGGAAAGAGTATTGCATGGTAAATATCACTTTTTATTAACAATTTTAAATAATGATAGATAGGATACTGAAGATGGTCAAGTAGTACCTTATGTAGCTATTGAATACTTGTATAATACTTTAAATAAAGGAATTTTAGAGAAGTAATGATTGTAAATGAGAATGAAATAATAAGGATGATAGGGAAGTGTTCAAATTAGTTGAAATGCAGCATGGGAGGTAGGTGATAGCAGCTGTTAACTTAGTCTATAATAGAGACAATTCTTGATATCACTGGATTTATCTACACAAGGGATAAATCAAAAAGTATAAGTATATCCATATTGGCAAAGAGTAAGTATCCCATATCCTTGAAGGATAGCTTTCACATATATTATTACTTTATAGCATGAGCAGTAAGTAAAGTGGACTAATATTTCATCAATTGATACATGTAAGGCTAGTAAAAGAGAGCACTGAAAGCTTGCTTTCTATTGAGATACAAGAGGCTGTAATTTTGGATGCAATTACCATCTTGCAAGCCATTTTATGTGATAGTCAACAGGTGAACTTTGAAAGCATGGCTTAAGCAACTGGAATCTACATTATCACATATACTAGGAGATCTCATGGATTAGAAATTCAGGAACTATATTCCGATACACAGGAGATCACATAGCCTTAAGTACATCTATATCTATTATAAGACCAATTAACATCCTCAATTCTATCCTATTAGTATATTGCTATTGATATACTGGTGTATTCATGGAAGCACTCTTAACCAGGCATAATAGTTAGGATGACAAGCTAATTCTTTCAAGAGATCTGCAATAAAGAAAATCTTAAAAAAGGAACTTCTAATTACTCAGCAACCTTGTTCTCCTGCTTCCTTGACAGGTATACTGCCTCCTGTAATCCCATACTATTCAGAAAAATTATTTGGGAATATGAGAATTCGAGTATGCTCTGGTGTAGAATGTTGTTAACTGCCACCTACGTCCCTCTGTGCAAACCCTCTATTATGATATATAAACTTCAATGATAATGGAAGCATATGATAAGCAATTTCCTAAACTCTATCAGGATCCGATTCCCTTCAACCTTGTCTCCGTATTACCATTTGATAAAGGCTAGACAGGAAAAACTCCCAGAAAAGAAAAATAAAGTCGGACGAGGTATTCCATACCATGAAATAATATTATATTGTATGGTTTGTGAGGTTGCTTTTGAGCTCGGCTCTATCATAGATGCAGATAGGTTTCCAACCCTTTCTAGTGTTTGCTCTTGAGCCATATTTCTACTCTGAGTCAGACCAGGCAGAGTCCCTCTGCCCCTACAGCTAAATTCCGTTACTCATTTTGGATCGTTATAGCATTCACAGGGTTCGCTGTCCTTTCCAACACTCTTACAGCTCCTTATTCATGCCTACTCCCGCGGTGGTTTCGTCTTCGACGTCTACTTTACCGTACTGGAAGCTACCCTTTCGCCATCTTACGCCGAACTAAGAGGAATAAATTGCTCGAAAACCACAACCAATCTATTCAGCTAAGAATCTCAATTCCAATACCCCATAATTCCGGTATCGCTTATCACTAATCGTCCCCAACAAAGTGTCAAACCGCCGCGGCCAGCCCCTCCATAAACACCGCAATTCCGATGGCTCCCGGATCTGGGGTATCCCCTATTTCACCCACATAGACACTTCTCCCAAGCGACGCCTTCATCCCCCTCGTGCTCTCTGCGCCCTCCCTCGCAGCCTTTGCAGCCTCGCTAACGTTCCCGTCCCCTGCCAATGAAATAATGCACGGCTGCAGCGCATCCACCAATGTCCTGTCCCCCGGCTGTGCGGGTGTGTACTTCCTCAACGAGACCAGCGCTGCCATAGCCGCCTTGGCCCATATCCCCAAGCTCACTTCGCCCTCTCCGGCTTCACGGAGGGCTTTAGCAAGAGAGTTTAGGAAGATACTGTTATTTTTTTGATAATGATTAGCTCTTCGAGTGATAGTTGGTGATAAAGAATTGGGCTTACGAGTATATGGCGCCGGAAGTTCCATCCATGTTCCCCTCAACTGCTTCCGCCAGTGTGCTAATGGTAATTGCTGCGTCTGGGCTGATCATTTCGGCGCTAATTAGTTGAAGGACGGCTTCGGCGCCCTTTTTCAATGCGGAACCACAGTCGCCGTCGCCGACTAGTTCGTCGTAGCGGGAGATCTCCGGTTCCGCTTTTATAAGGGTTTTGAGGGCGCTAGAGAGGGTGTGGCAAAACTGGTTGACATTCACTGGGAGAAGGGTGTTTTGTTAGAGTTTATCTAGGATATGAGGGGCTAGAGCATGAATTGCTTACATTTCAGTCCTGAGGGTGGAATCGACTCTCCTTTTGCATCACTCTCCGAGGCTTGGCTTTGCCCACCCTTACTAGCCCAGGTTTCTTGCCTGACTGGGGCAGACCACCCGAGAGACTCGTGGGGTGCGTCGAGGAGGTCTAGCATGGACTTGGCTTTACCAAGGCCTGTGTCGACAAGTCTGAGCAAGCTGATACTAAAACCATTCCCGTTAAGGGAGGTCATGAAGGTGCCGGAGAAGATCCTCTTTGGCTTGATAGAGTAGGTTGAGTCTAAAAATTGAGTCAGCATACGCCTTCTAACGTGCCGTGTCAGGGATTAACGCACCAAGCTGCTTTGCAACCTCTGTAGTAATTGCTCCCATCTCCAGAGGGCTTACACCACCAAGGTTGTTGAGCATAAGAACCCAACCTTCAATGTCCTCCACATCTTCAAGATAATTCCTATCCTTATCCTCCTTACTTAAGAGCTGGCCTAAGAGTATCCTAACTAGCTCTGGAAGCTCGGGAATCTTCACCCGCCTATACCCCTGTTCATTATGAATCCCCATACCAATCTCTATCTCATCGGACTTGAGTGAACCCTCCTCATCCCCGTCGGAAGCCTTCACTCGGCCGGGCACGTGTACGTGAGCGAGTGACGAACCTACAGACACAAGATTAGCTGCAACAAGTGCAGCCAAAGCCGAAGCTTCCTTCAAAGAAGCTCCCGCCGTAGTAGCAGCCAATGCTCCAACAATCTTATGAACAAGAACAGTTCCCGCAATTCCACGTCTACCGACTTTGCCATTCTTCTCCCGACCGACACCGACGTCGTCGGCCACCACTATCATGTCTACATCTATGCCATTGGCCTTCGCTTTCTCGCTGGCGAGACCAAAGTGCAGGACGTCACCGGTGTAATTCATCACGATAAGGAGGACGCCAGAGTTCGGGTTCACCCTACGAGTGATGCAGCTATAGATCTGTTTCACTGACGGTGAAGCAAAAATTGAGCCAGAAACGGCAGCTCGGAGGATGCCATCTCCAACGAAACTGGCGTGGGATCACAGAGAAGACGTCAGCAATTAAACTCTCTTTCTCCAGGCCGATGCAGTTTTCGTGATTTATTGGATGCTTTTTCCTTTTCCACTCCTCCCCTTTCCCCGCCTTCTATTGGCAGAGAATGATGTCTATAGGGAGAAATGGCCAAAAAAGCGTAAATCGTGGGAAAAAAACAGAACAACTTACGACACGAAGCTGGGCTCGTGACCCGCTCCTCCGCCTGAGATAATTGCTACTCGACCGGCATGAGATTCTGGGGAATACTTGCAATAGACGATTTTGTTCTCCTCATCAAGAGCCAGGGATGGATTCGTCAGCGTAGTTGAACGAAGGGCCGAATTCAAGAGGTGGACGGGATCGTTGACAAAGTGCTTGTCTAATAGGGGCAAACGACGTTAGAAAGATCTGTTTTCCTCCATCGTGATGGTTTTTCTGCTTTGGTTCCCACTATATTACACAAAACTTTTCCCCAACCCTTCTTTTGTGGGTTCGATACTCGTGATACCATTAGGTCTTACTCCAGTGGCTCGTACTCCCCCAACGAAGCGTGAGACTTACTGGACATGATTGACAACAAGAATCTTTTCCAATTCTGGTACTGGTATGTGTGGTGGGGAAGAAATGGCTTTCGGAATTCCGGAAGTCTTCTGAACCAAGCCCTGTCGAAATGTTTCGGCTGAGGCAAGGCGTGGAATTAGATATCTGGTCGTTTCGTTTTGGTTTCCGGGTCAAGTCAAGGAACGAAGAAAAAAAAGTCTACAAGCCGTGGCTCAAGACGGAAATCTGCAAGAAATGAGGCCCGTCTAAAGTGCGGGGAAAGGAGGGGAGAAAGGCGGACTGATGTCATCCGGTTAAGCCTCAAAACGCAAGAAAAAAAGGAAGAAAAAAACAAAACAGGCACTCTTCGAGTTGGTTTGTGATTTTGTGATAGGGTAAAGAACTATCCACCAGATCCTGCCAGCCGCTTGATTCTTGAAAAATGCCCACCCGCCCACATCCGCCTCCGTTTACTGGCAATTTGAGTGCGCAAGATTGTGCCGGCTTTTGGATGGTTGAATACTGATGGGTGGGTGGATTATGGGTTGCCACTTTGTACGAGTACGTAAAAGTTGACAAACTGTAACTTGGCGGGAGGATCATCCTGTGGACCCACTCCAGGACAGTGGGTTATCAATTTATTCAGAAGCACCGTCACGGCACTCTACTCGTAGAAAGCAATCATTGGCGGAGACTCGGGAGACTCGGCGAGATGCATGGCATGGTGCAGAAGATCAAGTCCGAAAGGGCAGGAAGGAAAAGAGTAAAGAAGTAAACCAGGGTACTCGGCTACCATAGGGGAGGATAACATAACAACACAGCAAACTCATGAAGTGACCAATAGCGAATGAAAATGTCTAGGGTATAGTGCAGTATCTGCCTACCAATTTCTACGGGCAACAACTCCTGCATCGCGATCTTACTCCCAACGACTACCGGTACTTAGTATACGCCGTAAGCACAGGGTAGCCAGGAACTCGGCGATTTAATACAGTCTTGAGTTGCAATTGGTGGTGAATTGACATGCGTGCGGGCAGGAAAGGCTCCTGGTGTCCAAATGGTCGTGCCACCCGATTTGTATGGGTGGCGGTAGAAGAAGGTAGTGAAAATCTGAGAAGTCCACGAGCAACGCAAGACACTTCTGATTTAGTTGGAATTCTGTCCTTGTGAAGGCCGGACCAGCCCCTGACACCTTGAAGTGATTGGTATTCGATTGAGATGGGAATGGCCTTTTGCATTGCAGCGAAAATAATCACTTTTGGTGGAAAAAGGGTATTATAGGGGACCATCTTTGTCACCGTACTAAACCCGAGTACGAATACGGTACATGTGACATTTCCCCACTGTCCTAAAGTTCGGCCTGTAAAATACCAGGGGGGGTAACGAACACTAATGCAGGCTGAGCATAGTGGTGGAAGTTGTAGGCATGTAAAAAACTTTGTGGCTGATGATAAGCAATCAAAAATTGATGAGATAGTTATGATAATATGAGCCTGTATAAGCGAAAACCTGAGTCTCGGGCCTCAACCTTAAAACATTTATTTTGGCTTAACCAAATAGCTAGCCATATATTGAGTATAGTTATAGGAGCACAGAAAATATTTCCTGAGTTCCAATGACCTTTGTAGCATATTTTATAAAAAATATAGTGGTAATTTGTGAAATGGACTTTTTACCATGTAAATTATCTTGGAACTTGTATGCACATTTAGGAGGAAAAATCTTGTAAAAGGCTCTAGTATTTATAGAGCTATTTGACTTTAAAGTAAGTTGCCTATTTTGAAGAAAATCTGATCCTGCAACATAGCCTGGATGCAACAAAACTATGTTGCTTATATGATACTAATATCAGCTATAATAATTATTATACTTAGAAAGTTTTCTAGGTTTTATTTCTCAGAATAATCCTGTTTTCATCTTATTCTCCTCCTTCAACCTAATCTAAATTCTTATTCCCAATCCCCTAGCAATTACAAACCCCTTCTTTAATTTAACCATGTAATATATCTTGTCAGACTCTTTGATTTCATAACTTCTATAAGTATTAATCAGTAAGTATAACTATAGACTGAATTCAAACACTCCAATATGTTTGAAGGATCAGTATCGTCAGCCCAGTTCAGAGAATATACCATGTCAGACACGGTCTCTGATTTGGGTGATATAGAGTCTGAGTTTTAATTGAAACAGCAAGATGATCCGGATCTTGATAACATCTATTTCAGCTTAAAGAATATATTTCCTAATTAAACCTAATAAGTAATAAATCTGTAGAGTCTGAGTTTGATTTACCTAGAGAGTCCAATCATCCAATCCAGGAGGAGTTAGGCAGAAAAAGTCATGCAGACACCATAAATCAACACGTTATTCATATTGCGAATATAGAAAATGTATGGTCTTGTACGAACAAGTGCCAACAAAAAGCCTCCTACCAGAAATCGTTGGATTGGATGAAAGTCAATTGCCCTATGACGGTTAAACAATGAAAGTTCCTTGTTAGCTACTTGATTGCTAGTACCATAGTTTTCTCAGCACCGCATGGTACCAGAGTGTACAACAAATGGTCTTTTAAGGAAATGGAAAATAGTCAAACAAATTCCAATCTGCACGTGAATCGGAATCACTATCCTATCCTCTGGATAGGACCTGTTTGCTCTCAATTTTTCTGCTGTTACTGGATCCTGGGTAAATCTCAAGTATGGGCCCTTCTTGCTAACCTACAGTCAGGCAAAACAGCATACCCACTAGAGGATAAGATCAAAGGTATACGTCCACATAATACATTGTCAATCAGCAAACAAGAGTAACTCTAAAACCTCTTTGCAACCCTTCAGAGTGACTATGGAGAGCCAGTAGTAACAAGATCCTATATGCGACAAACGAAGAATGGAACCATAGTCACTACTGTTGAAGTAAATAATCAGGTACTTTTACCCTCATTTTTCTCTTACCAAATCCTGCATTCCAAACTTCTAGACACCAACTCCCCACTATCTCTTTCACTAAAGTCCTTTGTTAATTACTGGAAAACCAATCCTTAATTCCAGAAAATGAAGATTGGAATACCTGCCAAGGACATCTGCAATCAGTGTACTCTTTTGAAAGGCCAACTAAGGTCTGAAGATCACAAAAACCTTACTATTGATGCGATTAAGGAAAGCTATACTTGGTCACAAGTACAGGAACAACTGGATCAATATAGAATACAGTATAGGAAGTCCTGAGACCACTATTAGGCTACCATCCAGGAAGCTACTATGCATCCACAGAATACAGGATGCTATTCCTTTGACTTTCAACAAGTTGTAGAAATTCTGAAGCTCCCACAACAACCTGGACAATGGTACTTCTTCTTACCCTTCAAACTATATGCCTTTGGTATCATAGATGAGAATAAGAATCGCAGCAAGCATTTCTATTTGTTATATATAGAAGAGTAGCAGCTAAAAGGGCCAAATCAAGTGGTTTACCTTCTTTATTATTACCTCACATTAGGAGGAAATTTAAAGTCACATATTTACCTCTGGGCCAACAACTGTGGTGGCCAAAATAAAAACAAAACTATGACAGCATATTTATACTGGCTAGGTCAGCAAGGCTGGGTTGATATTGTAGCATTGAACTTTGCTTCATAGTTAAAGGGCACACATGAAAGTCAGTCTACCGTGGTTTTGGTACTGCAAAGTACAAATATTTCAGAGAACATATATGGACCCCTACTGATTATAGCAATGCGATCTCATCCTCTACTGAGAATTATACTATTGAACAAATCAATATTTTCGAGGATGGAGTTGGAGATACAGTATTTCTAGATTGGGAAATGCTTTAAGTAAACTGTTTAAGCCATTAAAGGGAATTCAAGTCTTTCATAACTTTCTTTTTATGAAAGAATTTCCTGGTACCGTTATGGCCAAGAGCTTCCCTCTTACTGAATGGAAGAGATTTGATCTCTTAAAATCTAGCATTACTCCCAACGAGATCTGAATAACCTTCACCATCGACCTACCTCCTATTAGATTGAAACCTGAAAAAAGGCATGATATGTGGAGCAAATGCAGCTCCTATGCTCCACAACATGTTCAATAAATCTGGCTTTATACAAAGCCCTCCTATGACATCTTTGATCAAGCCCAGTGAGTAAAGGCAAAATGATCCAAGAATGCAGGGATGTTAACTAAATCCTGGGACAACTCTTCTGTAAAATTTTATACTGAGCACATATTAGGTGCGATAGGTCCTTCAAAAGACCAGGAGATAGAGGATATAGATCCAGCGGCTCAAGAGGGTATCAGTGGAAGAGCTAATGATAGTGAGGGAGGAGAACAGAGTGGATTGAAGAAGAGGCATGGTCGTCCTCCAGGGAGTAAAAATAAAAAATCATGCAAAACCAAGTAAACTCAGTCTACTTGGATATAATTAATTCATAGCTTTAATCTAGTAATACAACCTAGACTTTTGCTAGTTTCAGAGTGTTATTTTTATTTATTTAATTCCGTTTTTATTCATGTTCAAGGTACAGAATCTACAGGCAGCACTAGCTATGGCAGTAAACAAACCTCCTCCCCTGCCCTAACCCAGGAAAGCTATGGAAAAAACGTAAGGGAAGCCTGACCCAACTGGTGTAAAAAACTATCCTAATAAGCTGCCACACAGTAATCACAACCAGAGAGCCAACAAAACCAACATGATAGCAACTCCTAGCCCCAACAGTAAACCAACCAAATACAACAAAAGAGAACAAAAAATAAGAAAATCCCAACACCTAAGACCGAAGTTAAACCAAAGGCCTAGGTACCAGACACACGTAGTTCCAGCTCCTATAATAAGCTGGCAAGGGCACAAAGTAGGAAGACATTCCTGTTGGCATATAGCTCGGCAGCGAGGGTGGAAAGGGGCCCCATCAGAAGAGGAACCTAAAGAAGCCAGGTGTTAAGGTTCGACTATCTATATCGCGCAACCGGCAACGATATATGATTCAGTCTATCAAGACGCCTTGCTCACTACTATTGCGACTACTCCAAGTCCAATAGGTTTCTCGAGCACTTGATAGAAGAATCCGACAGTCAACTTCAACTAGAGGTCGCTAGAGG
>QFET01003145.1:0-12745 GCA_003316355.1 Tuber calosporum
TGTGGTCGCAACCTTAGGATCCATCTTCCTATAGGGTGCCCCCGTTACAGTATATCGTTGGGCTCTACGGTTAACTCTCTCCGGAGAATTCTTGCTCCTCGAGACCACTTTCTGACATTTATGAGTACTGGTAACCTTGTCAGGAACAAGTAGCCCAGGGTGGAAAGTATTATGTCAGAAATATCTATTATGCGTTTACAACGGAATACCGTCCCTCCCACACTGGGTCCCCTCTTGGACTACGATATTATCACAGACCTAAGTGGCCTGGGTTGCCAGGCGGTTACGAAGTTGATTGAAGCGGCACCCATTGAGGTGCCCGAGGAATGTCAGACCATGGTGGTCCCCCATCCTATGGCACTCATGGAATCCATCACCCACAATCCCTCCGTGATGGTACCTGAGGCGGTCCCTGAAGGGGTTACTTTTGAACGTTTTACCCACGTAGTCTTGGAGAATTACCTCCTACATGAAGTAGGCCGTAGGTTTGTGGAAGCACAGTCCCAACTCGAATGCTTTGTGGAGGCAAAGCAGACCTATTTTCAAAAGAAAATGATCAACATGGCCACCGACTGGGTAAAGAAGGTCCAAGATGCCTATCGCCAGTAGGTCATGACAGCGCAAGCGTTGAATGGTGGCCTAAAGGCCCTCGAGTGGGCTGTGAGTCAAGGAATCAGCATTGATTCCGAAAATGATGTGAATATGGAGCAAGCTCCTCCGCTTCCCCTTGTCCGTACAGGACCGTTTAGTTTTGCCCCGCATTTTGCCGAAGCCATGGCAAATGTCACATAGCATGAACATTTAACGCCACATGCCAGGGAAGCTTTAGGACTTGGCCTCACTCCTGGCACATCTCGGGTATCACCTTTTGCCCTCGCTGTTGAAGTCCGCCTAGCCATCCGATCTCTGAGCACTTCTGGCTCAGGCACGGTGCGGAGGTCATCACAGCTCGCAGGGGTAACAAAGGACAAGAGACCCGCAAAACCTAAAACTACGACCGCCGTAGCAGCCCTCCCGGCTGAGCCATCAACGCCAACTATAGTTTTACAAGCTGAGCGACCATATGCGGTGGCAGATGCAACTCCCTTGCCAGCCTCACCACAAAATCCGGCACCGCTTGTCCTCCCGACTGCAACGCCGGCTCCAGCCAAACCCATGGGCAGCGCCAGGAGGACTGGGTTTCCAGGGCTACAAGCGCAGTCGGCTACAGCTTATTGTTCTCCTACTTGTAGGATCGAGGGAAGACCTGATTGCAATATCGCATTTCACCATAGCCCGCCATGTACGAAAGGGACTGCTGAACTGATAATGCAAAATCCTAAAGGTCCGAAGTTGAAAAAGACCCATTGTCGTGTCTGTGGTTCTTAAGACCATACGGATGTAAGAGCTTGTCACCGCTTCCAACAGTTTGTTCAGAGGGGAGTGGATAAGGTCCTTGCTGGTAAAGGTCCTCCATCCCCCTCACCTCACATAAGACTGTTTTCCCCTCCGGAAGCTTCTCTCTCAGAAGCCAGTCACGAAAGCTCGGAGGACCGCTTTAGCGGATATGAGAAACCATTGGGACTCCGCGGTGGAAACACTGGTGGAGATGGTGGTAGCAAACCACCAGGTGGTGGAAACGTAGGCGAAGCAGGAGAACCGGGTGATTCCGACTCCACGAGCAGTAGCGACGAATCTTCCTCCTCCCTCCACGATCTCAGCAGATTTCTGGGCCGACGCAACTCGCGTTGGAAGGAGGCTAAGAAGCGACGGTATGATGAGCGGTGTAAAGCCTTGACGGACTTTCATCGAAAGTCCCACAAGAAATCCCACACAAGGCAGAAGAAGCCCGTGAAGTTGGGGATCAAGGGGTTCAATGGAGACCCACTTGACAAACAGCGATTCATTCAGGATGCGGAGATTAGGTTTGACTACTATCGACACTGTAAGCTGTCTGATATGGATAAAGTCATCCTGATCATCGCGCTTCTTGAAGGGGCCGCAAAGAAATGGTACAACAGGATCCATGTGCACATTAGCCAGGATGCCGCTGAATGGGCAGGAGTGACCTTTAACCCAAGCAATGAGTTGCGCACTTGGGGAGGCATCCGAAAACGCCAGGACTCAAGTTTCGGCGGTCAGTCAGATCGGGATCGTGCTTTTCGTGAGTGGAATGGTTTGGCTAAGAAGCCAGGGAAGGTGGACCAATTTGTCGATGAACTCATTCGCTTAGCCAGTGAGTTGCATTATGATGCAGTAGTAGTGAAGGACAAGGCCCGCATTGGCATGACCGCTGAATTGCGAAATGCTTAGGGACTGAAAACTCCACACCCGCAAGCATACATCGATTACCTAAACCTGCTTCACAACACCGGCCAGGGGCTGGAAGACGTTGCATCCTTCAACAGAATGGTTGTTAAGGAAAAGCCAACCACCCATGAACGAGGAGATGACAGGTGCGCGGTCGCTAAGCGACAACGAAAAAAGGAGTGAGGCCCTGGGAACCGAAATCCCCGGCCTTAAGCGAGCACGGCCTACCCCTCCCGGGTTAAGAAATTAGACCATGAAATCAAACATCAGAATATTCCGACTACTCTGATTGACAAACGCCGTCGTTTTAAGCAATTTTTGCGGTGTGGAACCGAGAGTCACTTTTGGAAACAGTGTACTGCTCCCGAACCCGTAGTGCAATCAATCAAACCCTCACGCTAGAGGTCTGCTTCGGAGGCTGAGCATTTAGCACCTACCGTATCTAAACACTGTCACATTGAGGCACCACCCCCTGTTGTTAAAAGGGTTACCGAGGTCCACGGCTCCCCTCCGATTTTGGAGGTTGATACCGATGGAAGTAATTAGGTAAGCTCTTTAGGCAGTGTCTGAGAAACCCGAAAGCTGACTACCACTCTTTGCATTAAGGCGTGGAGGAAAAAGGTAGAGGGAAAGGGAAATTGGACTAGGTGAGTCCCCTCACCTTACAAAAGATCAAGGCTGATCCGCCACTGTCAGGACAGGGTGGGATTACGGGTTTTCTTTTGTTAAGGTTTTATGAGGGTTTATTTTTATTTCCTTTGATGGCTGCTTTCCTTGGGGAAGACCGATAGAGATGGTCTGGTTTTATCGGTTTTGTTTCTCATATGTATATCAATTAGGCAGGACTTGATTAAGCAAATGAATTTATTTACAAGTTTAGCTGAGGAGGGTTAAATACCCGAAATCTCGCAGGCGTGATAGTAAAAACCCACACTTTATTATATACAAGAGATACATTATAACGCTTAAGCAAACAAAACCTGTTAGCAAAGAAAGACCCGCTAAGGGGCCGAGGCTAGTTGACCCGCCACCCCACACTGGGTCGGTACACGTGGAAGTGCGCTTGGACTGGAATTTCAAGAACCATAGAAATAGTAAGGAAGCCTTACTTCTGTTGGACAGTGGCGCTACGGGTGCCGCGCTAAGTAGCACATGGGTTAAGAAAGCCCAATTACCATGTATCCGTCGGAAACATCCGACACCAATATCTGATCCAAGTGGCAACCAGATTCCAGGGTCCGGGGAACATTATACTACGACGGTGAGAATGAAAATAGGCGACCATGTGAATGATATAAGGTTCGAACTTGCGGATATGCCGGACACCAAGGTAGACGGCCATCATCTGATGTCCTGGTTGAAGGACCACAATCCCGATATTGACTGGGAAACTTGTATGCTGAAGTGGCGTTCAGAATACTGTAAGACAAACTGGCTTGTCGGTAAGCGACGAATGGAGTTCATCACCAGTGAAGAACTCCTAGCCGAGGATAGTAGTCAGGTGTACATTTTGGGTATGGCAATATATACTGGAGAAGATGGCAAGGACATTAGCGTCAGCCTACTACCAGAATATAGGGATTATGCAGATATTTTCAGTCAAGAAAATATAACTTCCCTTCCCCGGCATACTGAGTTTGATCACAGGATTGAACTCGAGCTGGGGGCCATACCGGCATCGGGGCCCATATACCCCCTCTCTAAACGAGAATTAGATGTACTATATGACTACATCCGGGAAATGGAGGAACAAGGGAAAATCCGGCGTTCTACGTCGTCTGCCGGAGCCCCGATCCTCTTTGTGCCGAAGCCAGATGGAACACTTCACTTAAGTATCGACTATCGAGGACTTAATAAGATAACTATTAAGAACAAGTATCCTTTGCCCTTGATGAACGAGCTACGAGATAGGCTCAGGAAAGCCACAGTGTTCACTAAGCTGGACCTGAAAAATGGCTATTATCTCATCCAGATGGCACCGGGTGAAGAATGGAAAACCGCCTTTAAGAGTCGTTATGGCCTGTACGAGTATACGGTAATGCCGTTTGGGTTATGCAATGCACCATCTACCTTCCAGAGTATGATCAAAAGCGTATTCAGGGATATGCTTGATGCAGGAGTCATCACCTATATGGATGACATCTTGATATACTCAGGGACAATTGAAGAACATGCTTCGTTAGTTCGTCAGGTAAAGGAAAGACTGCTCAAGGCAGGTCTTTGCGTTAGCATAAAGAAGTCCACCTTCCATCAAAGGGAAGTTGAATTCCTAGGGGATAAGATATCTGAGCATTGGATATCTATGACGACTCGTAAGGTAGAGGAGATCAAGGCTTGGAAGACTCTTCAGAACGTAACTGACGTTCTATGCTTCATGGGCTCTGCGAACTCTATCGTCGATTCATCAACAGGTTTAGTAAAGTGGCAAAACCTCTGACGGATCAGACCAAGAAGGATGTAAAGTGGGACTGGTCGCCCGCTTGTGAGTGGTCATTTGAACATCTAAAAGAGTTATTCACCACTGGTCCCATACTGACACACTTTGATGGCTCTCGTCCCACTAAGTTGGAGACTGACGCCAGTGATTTCGCATTGGGTGCTGTGCTATCCCAATTATGTGATGACCAGAAATGGCACCCAGTGGCCTATCACAGTAGGAAGTTCCTGCCTGCGGAGGTGAACTACCATGTTCACGATAAAGAGATGACGGCGATTGTCGCAGCATTCAAGGAATGAGATTATCTGTTGCGCTCGGTGGAGGACCAGATTGTGGTATATACAGACCACAAGAATCAGGAGTACTTTAATAGTACCAAGGTCCTAAACCGGAGGCAACACCGCTGGGCGGAATTCCTACAGCCGTTTAACTTCAAGGTGGTATACCGAGAAGGCCGGCTTAATGAGAAGGCAGATGCGTTATCGCGGCGTAGGGACTACCGCCCAGTAGGGGGTTGTGATCCTCTACCACAAACATTTTTTCGGCCTGGGCAGTGGCACATAAACCAGGAACGAGACCTCCTGTGCCCACAGATGCTACTTACTTGTCAAGGGTTTCGCCTGCAGTCTGGATTTCTGACAGCCATGCGTGCTGCTGCGAAACTAGATCAGGCGTACCTGGTAGTACTGAAGGCAGTGGTTAACAAAAGTAACACTGTGGATGCCCATTTCGATGTGGAAAAGGACTTGCTGACCTACAAGAATCGGTGGTATGTTCCGAAAGACAAGGGGCTTAAGCGAACAATCATGGAAGCAGAACATGATTCACGCATCGCTGGAGACTTTGGAACATACAAGACATTAGCACACGTTAAGGCAAACTTCTACTGGCCGAGAATGGAGGAAAACTTGTCTGAATATGTTCGGACCTGTGATGTATGCCAAAGAAGCAAAACGATCGGGCATAAGAAGTTTGGCTTGCTTGAGCCTATTGAAGTTCTGATGAGACCATGGAATGCTATTTCCATGGACTTCATTGAGGGATTACCAAACTCAGAGGGATATACAAAGATTTGGTCATAGTGAATAGATTCTCCAAGATGGCTCACTTTATCCCTTTAGCAACTGAGGTGCCCATAAAGGAACTTGCTCTCACATTTCAGAAGGAGATTTGGCGCTTGCATGGGCTCCCAGTCTCGATCATTTCTGATCGCGATACCCGTTTCACGTCCAAGTTTTGGATGAGTCTCATGTATCTACTACAAGTCAAACTCAATGTAACTACGGCCTTCAATCCGGAAACAGATGGGCAAACTAAGAGGGTTAATCAGACCTTGGAACAGTATCTAAGAAGTTACTGTTCCTACCAGCAAGACGATTGGGCTGCACTGCTACCCTTTGCGGAGTACGCATACAATACGTCGGTATCCGAGTCGTCGAAGGTGTTACCCTTCGAGGCGAACTAGGGGTTTGTGCCACGGACAAATTGGTCAGTGGCTGTGTCTGAACATCAAAGTATACACCCAAACAGTGAACTTGTCGTCAAGGATTGGGAGGGTACATGGCAAGACATTCGAGAAACACTACATTGGGCCCAGGAATGACAGCGGAAATGGCATGAACAGAAGCGTCTTCAATCACCGGAGTATGTCACCCTGGAGGATGTAGTCCAAGGCAGAGCTAAGAAGGCAGACCGTGTTATGTTGGACCGACGCAACATTCGCATTAAGCGACCTATGGAGAAACTAGACTACATGAGATTTGAACCTTTTGTAGTTAAGAGGAGAATAGGGACACAGGCTGATGAGCTACAGCTGCCTGCAAGGTGGACAATCCATCCGGTCTTCAATGTGGGACTTCAGGAACCTTACCGTGAGGATCTGGTAGGCAGACCTGCTAAAGTCATACCAGAACCCGACATCGTTGATTCGGAGCCTAGCTATATAGTAAGAGCCATAGTAGATAGCCGGTGGTATGTAAGTATGAAAGTAAAATTCCCACACCGGTTTGTACAATACTTGGTGTCGTGGGAAGGGTATGCCAGTGAAGAAAATTCATGGGAGCTGTTTGAAATGTTGGAAGGAACCGCAGGCGAGGCATTGCTGCGTTTTCATGACCGGTATCCTGCTAAGCCAAGGGATCACCTTCTATAAAAGTACCTGAAAGGGGGATAAGTGGGAAAAAATCAGCCCACACAAGAAAACTAAGTCTGAGGACAGACTTATGGAAGAGGGGAGTAGTGTAACAACCCCTGGATCAGTTGGTATAGCTTACCGAACCTCAGCCCAGCCAGTGGTCCTACTAGGACGTGGACAGGAATGGTACTGACACCTGCAAAGTGACATAGCAACCATAGGTACCTTTCATGAAGAAAGGGTATTTAGGTACCTAGTTAGATAGGGTAACCCAGCAAGGCCGGGTAACCTTGGTGCACACTTAGGTAGGGTAACCCCGCTAGACAGGGTAACCCGGAGCTACAGTCAGGCAGGGTAACCCTCTTGAGTAGGGTAACCCGGAAGCATGGTTCGGCAGGGTAACCCTTTAGATAGGGTAAGCCATCTCCTCTGTTAGGCAGGGTAACCACTTAGGCAGGGTAACAGGGAGCCCTAGGAAAACATGGTAAGCAGTGTAGAATCCGCCGGGTATGCTACATTCGTGTAACCAGGGGTTACTAGCTTGTGGAATCGCGTGTAACAAATAGGTCATTTATGCGGAACCTTCTGGTAACGCAAAGGGGCGTTACACAGACTTCCGCAGCGATTTGCACCCTGATAGGGGCCAGTTACCCTACCTTGGGGATCGCGGGTGAAATCGAGTACCTCAAGTTACCCTTGGCTAAACTTACGCGAAACGCCAAATCCTACTACAAGTACCCCAGGGTGGTTGGAGTGATTTTGGCGCGTCCAACACCCCCTTGTGGCTCCCACGTTCGCCCCTTGCGACGGGTGGGAAAGGGTGAAAGTTGGTAAAAGCCTAACAAAACTGAGAAATCGAACGTGGCAGTGTATCCCCGTAAACGTCACTGCCGTCCTTCCGACCAGATGCTGTCCGCAGGATATATATAGGGGTGGGCGACGGCTGCCACGGGCAAGTTGTTAGTATTGACATTAGATGGCCTTCCGAGGGTACTCTAGGTGCCTATAATCCCTATGGGAGGTATGGGGGTCCCCAGGAATAGCTATCTGAGAGTCTGGGATAAACGGAAGTTTGTCCGGATAAAACTCTACTACTTAGAAAACGATAGCCCAGGCGCTATACCATTACTAAGGGACATTACAGGACTCTAAGAGGCATTCAGTCTTATCACGGCTAAGGTGATCCATGAACGGTTGGCTATAGGTAGCGCCTATTTAGCCAACTCAGTAAAGACACTTACCGGGGGAGCTATCGAGTCACAAGAAAAGCTGCCGATAGGCCAAGTAGACACAGTTGACTGCAGTGCTTGCATAGACGGGAAAAGCCATAGGGCTACAGAGTCTCATACCTAGGTTTGGGTCCAAAGTCGGATTGTCAGTTGGCCATTGACAAGACGGCGATCGGAAAGGTTTTTCTCTCCTGCAGGCATAATCAAAATGCATTGCAGAAAACCTTTATGATTGAACAGACTCAACTTATCTGTGCGATTCACAGGTCCTCAAGTTAATTCCGGAAGGGCCATGTGTCAGATGATCCCTGAGTGGAGAAGGGAGCTCTCTTAACGGTCGCAGTAGGGATGGGTGTCGTTGGCTTTATAATTCTACTTAAGTAAATGCGAACGGCACTCTACTCTGATAACCAACTATCCTCTCGAGAAGACTTGAATTGAGTGAAGCTCTGGCTTAACGATATTAAGTTTTATCATTTGATTCAATTATTTTATCTTTACCTTCTGTGAACTTTGCGTTGAGTCTTTTGGTGCGGTCGCAACCTTAGAATCCATCTTCCTATAGGGTGCCCCCGTTACACTCGGTTATATTTCATGATAATATTTTAGGATTAATGAGTATATTTCTTATATTATGTGTGGGATTTCTCGGTTATCTTTCCATGTAAGGTGACCTTTTGTTAGTCTTGTATCATGTGTTATCTTTCCCCTTATTTCGCGCACACCACTTCCGATTACCCATATTTTTGCGATTTCATTGGTAGTTTTTCTGAGTCAAACATGTTCGCACTTATGTTTCTTACAATATTTTCGCTATTTTTGTGACCGAGTACATAGAGGATACACAATAGTATAAATACCTGGTTGCCGCCTACTTTATTTAGTTAATTAAAGACAAGAACTACTACCAATCTACCTCCCTACTACAATACTCCTCACACTAGCGTGCACACGGTATATTCATGATACAGTGTTGTATTGTCGTACTCATGCTATAAGATTATGCCAATACACATAATTTAAAATGTTATGAGCCTAGTCCTTCCTTAGCTATACGACTTACACTTACAGGCTATCCTCGATAACCACGAAACAAATTCCTTGCGAAATGAAACAAACCTTTTTCATCGAAAAAGTATTTCTTGTAACATCGAAACCTTTCATTTGAAACGAAACATTGCTCGAAAAGAAACATAGCTCAAAAGAAACATCGGTTGAAATGAAACATCGTTCGCGAAACGAAACATTCTTGGCAAATCGTTATGAACCGTCTTGGCGCTCTTTGCTAAAGTTTCAGTTTTCCTCTCTCACTAAATCTCTGTTCTTACAGAAAGTGCAATTTTTTAGCTGCAACCACTGCAAGTGCAAAGGTAAGTACTAGTACTTAGTAACCAAAGTCACTTTGCCTTTACCAAGCAAAAATGGCCAAGGCAGAAACTACTTTTCTTCGTCAACAAACTCCTACACCAAACCCAATATCTTATGCCAACAACTCCGAAGGTAGTTGGGAACCCAGTTACACCTTGAGCTCCATCCCAAAGCTCACTGGCCCTGATAACTACCGGACCTGGCAAGACATCTCTAATTTTTGCTTTTGATTATCTCAAATATTCGCTGTTAACTTACAGGAACTTGCATGGAGGGCTAGCAATGGTATTAATGAAACATTAATTCCAAACGTGCAAGACAAAAGAAATAACTGTACAAGTTCTCCACTAGTGATGACCATACTGTTACTGCGCCCAAACATGATGACTAATTCAAAAAGTATAGAATGAAATGAACTCAAAAGAAATCATAACGGCAAGGAATGATATAGCAGGAAAGAAAATCCACACAGTCTGAGTCATAGTCAGAGGAGGAGGAGGCAGCGGTAGAGAACACTGCTAGCATTGTGGGTGGGAAATTCGGGCGAGTAGTGCCGATGTATGAGGCGAGATCAAGGATCATGTCCAGGTCTTCCCAAAGTGGAGAGCCATAGCCCATTGAGGACAGGTTCGTAAGGTAAAGCAGGCGTTCTTGGGACTTGGAAGGGAAATGGAAAATTGCATGCTCAAAGGTTTCATCATCTGAGTCGCAGGAAGGGTAGGTGGGCGAGCGATTGGCATCGCTCCATAAGAGTGGCACGGCAAGATAGCTCTTGCCAGCTCGCATCTGGTGAATTCGCCCAGCTGTAAAGCTGGCGAGGCCCATGAAGTCATGTGGGCGGAGGGACAGCTTGTACTGGTAGTAAGGGGGGGGGTGAGGACAGGAGTGTCCAATAAGCGAGGAGGTTCTTTCTGCACTCTTCCTTGATCAGTTTGTAGGAAACGGCACCTGCGATCGGAGGAGCGTGGGCAAAGACATTGCCTAGTAGGAGGTTGGAGTTCATCAGTTGGAGTTTGTAACCGTCCTGTGCCAACTTGATCAAGAGGTAGCACATCCCATCAATGGGAAGGTGAGAACGGACGGTGGGAATGGGCCTTGATTGGTTCCAGCAGAGGTGGATATAGTTAGCCCTCAGACTATGAAGGAGGGGGTGGGAGGAGTCTCCTGCCCTAAAGTTGGAGAAAGATGGAAATGCAGGAGGCAACCGGGCTCGAGCTGGGTTGATCTTCGGAGGGGAGCAGGCAAGCAGTAGCACGGCCATCCTGCGGCGATGGGGGAGGAGCGAGTTGGGAGGTGGGAGGCAAGTATCACAGGGTAGGATGGATACTGTAGTCGATAAGAAGTAGTTGGTGATCCACCATTGGACCTTGCTCCAAAAGACTTCTATTTTCCCCATTATCCCAGCGTTGGGGATGAGGAGGTCAGCTCCGTAAATGAGGATTAGTAGGAGCAGGCCCATGGCCAGCCTGCGGTTTAGTTAGGGGACTATGCCTATGCGAGGAGGAGAGTGTTGCATTATGAGACCGAAGGCCCCTTGCACAAAGGCAAGCCTTTTAAAGAAGTCAGTGGAGGTTTCCATCAAGGGTGAGAACCAGTATCCAAGCCATCGGACTATGGAAGAAGTGTGGAAAAGCCACTCATCAAGATAGACGGGAGCCAGTAAGGAGGGAGAGCGATCACTGGGAGTTCGCCAGTGGATGCGTTCGGTTTTGGTAACGAAGAAGGACACTTCAATTATGGTGGCCTTCCGGCAAAGGCAGGTAGAGCAGTGTTGAAGAATCTGTGTGTTCCTCCGGTATGACCCAAACCCAACAGTTACAGTAAAATCATCAATATATGAAAACATTATCCCTTTAGGGATAGGCAAGTGCAGGGAAGATACATAAATTAAAAATAACAAAGGAGAGATAGGGGAGCCCTGGGGGGCACCCACTTGAACAGGCTAGAAAATATTACGGGAGCCCTGAAAAATCAGGCGGCATTTGCGGTCAGTCAAAAAGGAACAAACCCATGAAACCATATTAGAAGATACGCCTTGGGCCCAGAGTTGGAAAGATAAATAACTAGAGGAAATATTAAAAAGCCTCTTTTGATGCCAAGGAAGAGGGTATAGGTCTTAAGGCCTGCAACCTGCAGTTGCGGACTTCGTGTATGTGTGTAGATTATGCGTCAAAGGTCCTGAGTCCTGGGAGCGAGCTGCATTTATTTGGGTTGATGAGGCCTACGGTGTGGGCCATTAGCGATAGAGGGGTTGCTATTAATACATGCAGAATCTTGGAGATAGTTTCTAGAAGGACAATGACTCGGAAAGAGGAGAAGGGGTTGTAGTCAAATTTGCAGGGCTTGGAGAAGACAACGCCATTGGCTGTTTTTAAAGGAGGGGGAATGGAAATCGTAGGTTAGCAGGGGACCAAGGAGGGAGGTGAGGAAGGTAGGGTTGATAATGTTGATCCTCTTCCATATGCCATAGGGGATCAGGTCAGGCCCAGGGGCTGAAGTGTGGAAAGACATGCGAAGGGTAAGGGTGACTTCCTGTTTCTGAAACGGCTGGAAATCCACGAAAGGTTGCAGGATGGATGGCGAGGGTTGGGGGTCTTTTGGAGGGAAAAAAAGTGATGAAACAGGGAGGTGTTGACTTCGACGGGTGTCGTGGCATTGGGAAAGGAGGGGAACCAGTCAGGACAGCAACTGCCAACGATGCGGCGGGCAGCCCATACTAACTTGGAGTCCAAGGAGGTGAGGAATGAATTCCTGGGTGATGCCTTGGCCTTTTTTATGTCCTTTAAATATGCAAGGCGGGAGGCACGGGCGTTGTTGATGATGGTAGTGGAGGGGGACATGCGTGACATTCTTGCCTCTCGGTTGAAAGCTTGGCGGAGCAGTGATAGCTCAATTGTCCACCATGGCTTTGACCTAAAGCAAGGACGTTTGTTTGATGTGTGTTGTCACGATTGCCTAGAAGAGCGCTAGGCAGGAAGGACAGAAAAGCAGAGTAAGCCTTGTGAGGCTTACGAGGATTTCGCACACATGACTACTTTAGAGTCATGTGGGTTTTGCGCATGACGCACACTTGTGAGTCATGAGGTTATTATTAGTGCAGATGACCTTCGCACTTAGAAGGTCATATGATGTATGAGTTTCACATGGCTGCGCACTTGCACAGCCAGAAGGTTTAGGGTTGCGGGAAGAGGCCTATATAAGGACCCATAGGGGGACAGGTAGATAGATTTTCACGCAACCATCTTTGTTATTTCCTATCTATAACTTTATCAAATCAAACCTTCATCC
>QFET01003147.1:0-13171 GCA_003316355.1 Tuber calosporum
CTCCCCCTTCCCCCCTCTCTCTCTATATCTGATCCTCGAATTTTAGGTTCACTCTACTTTTTAGCAGTGTAATAAACATTTAACGGCACCCATTGTTGATTTCGATGGATTTGATGGTATTTGTAAAAAAACTGAAAAAAAACTAAAAAAAAAATTTGGTGTAATAATAATTTTTACAAAAAAAAAAGCACAAAAGGGCTCTCTTGGTGTAGATAGTTTTTTTTTGTTTTTTTAGGGTTGGTGGCGTCTCGGCAAACTTTACTACAGTATCTTCACTGATGTCGGACCATTTTCTCCCTCCCTTTAAAAGAATATTCACCCTTTCCTGTCAAATAGCTGCCAACTGGCGAAACTCTTTTTTTTTCTGTCGCTTCGGTAGCCTTGTCCGGTTTTTTTTTTTTTTGTTGTTCGCTAGCGGGGGGCGGTGATGGTGGCAGTAGTAGGATGAACAGTGACGCAGGTTGGTTGCAAAGGGGATGAAACGAAACGGAATGGAAATGATCGAATATGCAACTTATAGTCTAGGTAGGAGAGTACAGCAAGCGCTTTCGTGCATACCTTGTTATCCCTATTATGCCAGAGAAACCTGCATCCCAGATGAGGACGACAATTTCCCACTTGGTCATCATATTTGAGTTGAGAAGCTGACTGAGCTAGTCTACATGTCTGACCAGGTTGGTAAACTATCCACTAGACCGCCCACGAGGTAATTCTGATGGATATCCATCTTTCCACACCGGCCGCCAGGCAAAAAGTTTCGATCCGACCTGGACTGGAAATATTTGAGTGGCTTTTAAAGGTACCATACCCTACCTACCCGTTGGTGATAACCATACAGGATAAAACCCGGGGCATTTGCATCTCTGGTGCCAAGAGGATTAACTATAAGTCTCTGGATAAAGACACAGTGATTGAGCATACTGCTTGTGGTTGCTCCCTGGATGGCGGGAAGTGGGAGAATTATATCTGTGGTGTCGGAAGGATTTATATAGTACCTCTGGGTAGTCTCCCGAGTGGCCCCTTCGTGAGTCCTGGGCGATATAATCCTATCGTGTCATGTTATACTCCCCCCGCTGTCTGATCTGAGACGGCGGTCCGAGGTATCGCTGGTAAAGGGAAGCAGCAGTGAAAGTGGTTCAGCCCCCGAGAGTCGGGAATACTTCCATCCAGCGGGGCAGTAAATGCCAGGCATACGAGTCACCAGGATTTCAAAGAATGGGAGGGGTAGTAAAAGTAGAATGAGGAAGTCTCTATCGCGATAGGTCTACCCCTTTCTCCCGCTGGGAAATAGAGCTCTCCTTCTTCGAAATGGCATGAGGTGTGAGAGAGCTGTGCTAGCGGTCAGAACGTGAATATTTAGACCACATCCGGAGTCTAACCGGGGTGAAAAAAACAGAACGGTCGATATGAAGTGAATGAATTGCTCCAACTCTCTCTCTCTCTCTCTCTCTCTCTCTCCTGTACATGCTTACTCCCTTATATCCACCCAGTTCAAAAAGAGTAATTACAAACTACGCCCCTCCCATCACCACTTCACGACAATCATTTCCAGCATCTACAGGACCATCTCTCGAAGATATCTACATATCCATCCGCCAGCAGTCATACCTCCGGAACGGACATCACCCAACCAACCAAAGATCCTCTCACCTACAGTGTACATACCATACTGGAAATCTATCCAGTGCCCAGCGATGAAACTCTCCACGGTATGACAAGCGCGGCTAAGATCGTGACACAATATTATCTATAAGAAACGATCACTACCGTACCACGGTAGCGAGCCAACGCGGTCACAAAATTAGAATCACTTGATATATAACCTCCCCCTCCCTCCCTCCCTGGAAAGCGATTTTCCACACAAGTGTCCGAGTTTGGGTGATTCGAGTCCTCATAGCGGAGAACTATGTACTGTACCCTGGAGGGAGGTGTAAGGGGGATGGAAACTCTTCTTCTTCTTCTTCCCCTCCTCCTTCGGTCAATCGCTCGGATTGTTTTCAAAGTTAGTTAGGAATGAATGAATCTCCCGTTCGCTGAAGAGTGCTGTATATTCCCCTCTACGAGGGGGATTAGATACTCTGCGAGGCTTCCATAGGGTATATTATAACCTACCGTATGATACGCTGCTCTTTTTTAAAAAAAATATTTAAAAAAAAAAATGATGTCTCATGTTAATCATACCAAGTAATGTGAGATAATAAGTATGGTTTCTCACAATGTTTTGTTTTGTACTTGCAATTCTAGTAGGACGTTTTTGAAAAATGAAAAAGAAAGGAAAAAAAACATTGGTCATATTCCATCATACAACAAGGGGCCCAGGATTAGCTATGATAGTATGGGAGGGGTTTTTTTTCCTGTTAAAACTATCGTACGGTAGTCATCTCTGGCCATAAGCATCGTACCCCAAGATAGGGATTGAAGAAATATATTACAAATTATCGTCAAACTTGTGTGATTTTTTCCTTGGTTTTTTTTTTTTTTTTTTTGCTAGATTATTGCCAGCACAAGCCATACAAACAAGAAGAACAAGCCCTACAACCTATACTTCGCTTTGCCTTCGAACTGAATCTATTCCTCGATCTGCTTGCAGGCACCGAGTTTGATAAGGCTTGCTCGATTCAATCACCAGCAAGTGCGGGGACTTTGTTGGCACGACTGCACCCTAACCTAATTTAAGTGCGAGTATCCTGCTTCTCTTTTGGACCCCCTTTCCCGCCCCACCCTCCAAGCCTCCGTATGGTAACTTAATCCCCAGTGGGTTCTCGGTCCCCCTGCCTGCGGGGATTCTTTCCCCCCCGGATCTCATGTTCTAGCCACACCTATGTATTCTGGGGAGAATGCTGGTTTCTTTAGTGTGTGTATTTCGCAAATGAGCTATGCAGTGAGGAGCCACCGGAGAAGACAGGTAGATAAATAAGTATAAACCTGCAAAGCAATTTCATTCCATCCGCATCCAGTAGATTGGACTCTCCAAATGTGATAATACAAACCCACCAGACTCCTGGAAATATACCACAACCCCCTCCCCCATTATGCTCAGGTGGAGTT
Organism: Tuber calosporum; assembly: GCA_003316355.1. NCBI lineage: Eukaryota > Fungi > Ascomycota > Pezizomycetes > Pezizales > Tuberaceae > Tuber > Tuber calosporum. The sequence continues at coordinate 3,049 of QFET01003147.1, forward strand.
GGGAAAAAAAAAACCCCCCGAAATACCAGAAGAAATCAAAATGCAGCACAGGGGCGGGGAAGAGCAAGGAGAGGGATAATTAGAAAGAGAAGCCACCCGATACAAGAAAACCACTGTAACCACCGGCTGACTGACTGAACGAATTGAGCGAATAATTAAATCAAAACCTATTTAACAGCAGCCTCTCATGAAGCTCTGTTTAGTGTTGCGACCACTCAATAGTGTTCAAGTCCACTCCCTCCTGCACAAGCTCCCACAGCGGGCTCATCTCCCTCAAAACCGTGACCCGATCCCTGACGGCATTAAGCACGTAATCGATCTCGGCCTCAGTGGTAAACCTGCCGATTCCAAAGCGGATACTGGAGTGCGCGCTCTCGTCGCTAGACCCGAGGGCCCTGAGGACGTAACTGGGCTCCAAGGAGGCAGAGGTACATGCTGAACCGGAGGAGAGAGCAATGTCCTTGAGCGCCATCAGGAGGGATTCGCCTTCTACGTATGCGAAGGAGACATTGACGCAGCCGGGATAGCGGGCGTTTGGGTCCCCGTTCAGGGTCGTGTGTTCCATGGCTAGAAGGCCAGACTGGAGGCGGTTCGAGAGGGCAGTTACGCGTTTGTGGTCGTACTGGTTTTGCTCCAATTTTAGAGTCTTGTAAGCAGGAGGGGTGTGGAGGGGGGTACCTCAATTTCCTCTTTGGCAATTCTACAGGCTTCTCCAAAACCGATTACCAATGGGGGCGCGAGAGTCCCACTCCGAAGGCCACGCTCTTGACCGCCGCCAGAGATGAGCGGATCAATCCTGACTTTTGGTTTGCGACGGATATAACAGGCGCCAACACCCTTTGGGCCATAGATTTTATGGCCGGAGATGCTCATTAAGTCGACGCTCCACTTGCCAATGTCGACGGGAATCTTGCCCACGGCCTGGGCAGCATCGGTGTGGAAAAAGACACCCTTCCTTCGACACAACTTTCCAATTTCCTCCATTGGCTGGATGACCCCAATCTCGTTATTGACCGTCATAATTGAAACCAACGCAGTGTCCGGGCGGATCTCCTTCTCCAACTGCTCTAGCTCGATCAAACCGTTGTTCTGGACGGGGAGATACGTGATATCGTACCCCTCGTCTTGCAGATGTCTGCACGAGTCCAACACACACTTGTGCTCCGTCTGCGAGGTGATGATGTGCTTCTTGGACTTGTAAAACCTTGCTACACCTTTGATGGACATGTTGTTTGACTCTGTCGCTCCGGAGGTGAATATGATCTCCTTGGGATTGGCCCCGATGAGCTTTGCAACGTGCTCACGCGCAACATCAATCGACTTCTCTGTTTCCCAGCCGTAGGCGTGCGTGCGCGAATGAGGATTTCCATACAGCCCGGTATAAAAGGGAAGCATGGCATCTAGTACGCGGGGGTCCATAGGAGTTGTAGCTTGCATGTCGAGGTAAATTGGCCGAGAGCCCGCGTCCATTATTGTGGCTTGTTTGAGAATAGCTGTGCACCATCGCTGTTAGTTTCCCAATTGCCTCGCAACAATAAAAAAAAAAGGGAGAAAGTGGCACACCGGAAGAAGGGGACGACATAGCATCGGCCGCCAAACCGTTCCTAATATCAAGTTCCGAAGGTTTAACTCCACCCTGGTTCACAAAATGACTCGCATCTATCCGCGGGTTCTCAACATTCACTTTCACCGCAGCCTCCCCATCCCTCCCGCTTGAAGAGATGCATCTACGCTGCAGCTGTGCGGTCGACTCCCTCCGTACGGCTCCAGCAGGCCTGAGTGGAGCAGAATGCGAGAGAGAGAACCTTGCGACGCATCGAAGAACCTTGGCGGTCGTCATCATGGTGCAGGATTCAAAAATTGCGGGATTCCCTGCAGGGTGTGGGCTATCAGATGGGCAGGTACGGAAAAGTAAATGCCTGGTATGATAAGAGTTAAAAAGGGCGGCGGCGTAAGACGAGCAGTTGTGGGTTGAAGTTTCGTTCTATCTTGGGCCGCGGGGCATTGGGGGGGGCAAAGAAAAAGAGAGTTGAGAGGGCAGTGGTAATGTCACATGAGATGGAGAAGTGAAAGGTCTTGGCAATGACTTGGTTTTTTTTTGAAGATTCAACCAGGTGCGTGTCTGGTTTGAAGTCTGGGATTCGGGGTGGAATTTCTGCTAGAATCCGGTACCGTAATTCTTGCTTCACAGCTGCTGGGAAGCTATCTTGAGATCAGGGCCACGACACAACTCTTTTTCCTGAAGGGTGGAGGCTTTGGGCTCGTGGGTATAGGACGTGAAGGTGAACCCGGGGGGGGGGGCGGTCAATCCATCTCGGATATATAGTATCATACATTGTACCTACCGTAGTCAAAGCCATCTCACAATACCGATCCGCATCTACAGTATAAATTTATCGCCCAACTTGGTGCCAATCCGGTCGGGCATTGATCTCATCTCACCACCACCACCACCATCACCACCACCAAAGTCAAACTAATCAACACACCGCGACCGTCAGATACCCATCAGACGGCAACATCTCTGCTGTACCTATGCTCAGATAACGACCTTCTTGAAACTAATGCATATTTATTCTGCGTGGCCTACTGATCGAAGTCGACAGTACATCAGTGTTCCACCGTGCCAACTGTCCCCTCGGACTCCCTCGGCATCAACTCTTCCAGCACCCCAGCAACTTTGAGCGCTCCCTTGGCAATGCAAGCTCTTTCATGCAACTTGAAGCCATCCCCGGTTCCGAGGACTCCCTATTCTTGCCTTCCGTATGGTTATGCTTGATGAGATCCTTCAGTTCTATCTTGGTCTCATCAATTCTTTTATCGACAGCGTCTATTCTTTGACGATTCTGGTAGTTCTGGTAAAACAATCCCCCGGTAATGACTGCAGCAACCGGACCGGCAAGTTTGACAAGCACTACATCAAAAAAAAAAACCTGGCATCAGCTGCTTGTGAGAGTAAGTTCTTCTTTGAAGGATACGTACTACGTTCGGAAAACATTCTTTCAGACCTTTCTGTTGGTGCTTGGGCTGTTCAGTATAGAAGTACGGGTACTGCTTGCAGTAGTAGTTGTTGTAAGCACTGCTTGGACCTATTCTGTGGTTTTATTGGCCTTGCAAAATGAAAGATGCGTGTGTGCCCGACCGACCTTGATTCCACTGCTGTTGCGTTGTGGGGAGTAGAGGTTTAAATCCAAACCTGCCGACAAATTCTGGGTTAAATACAAGTACGAAGCTACGATTACTGTACACTGCCGTCCACCAAATTTTCATGTGTCGCGTGTCGCCTAGAAAAAGAGCGATGCAACCATTACCGCAACTGAAGCCAGAGTGGGTTAGCAGGTTAGTGCTGCGAGTGATGACCTATGGCAGGCGTCCAGAGCTTGCCCAAGAACTGGAAAGTATGGGGCTGTTTGGCGTGCTAAACACCCTCTAACTCTCTCCCCAGTGTCGATGGTAGCACTGAAGAAGTACCAAATGAGGTCTCGAGTAGGCGTGAGCGTCACGGACAGCACTTGCAGAGGAACCACAACCTCTGGACCAAGTGCCAATCCGTCCGGCAATCACTCGATCGCCCAGTTCACCAAATGAATCCAATTTTTGACGCTCCGTCATCCCTGCATCACTCGTAAATCCATAAATACACAAACACTCAACCAATAAACTCTCAATGGCCTTACTGTAATTGACCGCACACACAATCGCCAATAGTGACTTCATTTATTACATTAAAAATAAAAGTATAACCATACCACGACCGTCAGATACCCATCAGAAAGCAACATCCCTACCGTATTGTACCTATGCTCAGACATCAACATTCTCGGAATTAATGCATATTACAAGTATTTTATTCTGCGTAGCCTGTTGATCCAAGTGAATACCTCCTGTTACCCCATCCTTTTTCTCGGGATCAAAAAAATGCCTTTAAACACCTCTACCGCAACTTTTGGTCTACTATTCCTGGTATATATTCAATTAATATGTGCACAATTGCGAAATAACCACACAACTTGTGGTTGAGACCAGTGGCCATTGATTTCCCTTCTGCGATCCATTCCAGTCGCGCTTATTACTTGTATGAAGGAAAGCGAAGACACCTTTCCAAGATAACGCCGCTGATAATGAAGTACAGTCACACCCCGTTATAAGGAACGCAAATAATTCAGGATTGTTTGTTCGGTATATAACGAGGTCCCGGAAGAAATTCCTTATAACTGGAACCGTTTCTATGGGTGCAAGTGTAAATACCCAGAGGGTTCATTCGTAATGGCGAGGTTTCCTAATTAAAAGGTTCCATTATAGCGAGGTACGCCTGCAGTCTGCTATTCCATGCATTCGATCAACATGGATACAATTGCCAAAAGCCATGCAAAATAACCACCCAACCTACCGTATCATCAAGACCAATACCGTAGCCAGTTGTGCTCATCCTGAAACAGATCAAAACATTCTTCCAAGATGACGGCACCGATAACAAAGTAGAGACCTCCTTAGTGCCTGTTCCGACTCCTCCACGTCCGTTCTAAGCTCCTCCATACCTATTCTGAGCTCCTCCATCTTAGCACTTAAAATCCCCACACCCTAAAAGCTCATTGACAGTCTTATATACCGGTATTCCAACGGTAGGCTGAATGCTCACTTTGTCCAGCTGATGGGATCCCTCAGACACTCGCACCCTTCGGCTCGTTTGCATACCATTCATCGCGGTCTTCCTCGCAGTTCACCTCGACCACCAAATTATGTGAGTATCTTGACGACAACCCCTGATGTTTTTTGCGTGACATACTCGAGTAGCACTAAACATATAATCTGCCATCATTCGACCTGTTTGGCAAACACAGAAGGTAAAACAACTATTCCGTCTTTTGTGCTCATTTCACATGCAGAAACGGTCATTTCCAATTTTCATGTGTAACCGGTATTGGTAGGAGGCACCCATTCCAGTACGATACAACTGTTTCAGAATGGAATGGTCAATAGGTTTCGCCAAATGGCAGTTCCGTCCAGAAATTTTTGGAACGGAAGGGAAAGGGTCGTTTGTAGAGGGCCACGGAACGGAATGGTCGTATGATACAAGTATGATGCCGGTATAGTATCTGGGGAGGCCATAAATCAAGTCCAAACTGACCGAGAGCAACGCTTGAATGCGGTCCCCGTTTCCAAGTCACGGTTACCCTGCTTTAGCAAAGGTTAGGGTTTTGGTAACATTTGGTATGATACATGCCAAAACATTTCACTGCGTTCTATCATGCAAGTATAATAATATTATGACAAAGTGGAATATAAGTCATAATTATTATAGTCTAAGTGATTGCAATAGTTGGTGTTACCGTTGGTTGACCATCCTTCATCAACCCACTCCAAAATCCATAATAATAATAACAATATTATCATTATAATAATTATTATGTTTCTACTACATAGCCCTCTCTCACATAACCCTCTCCCACAAAAACTCCACCTAAATACAAGTCCTAACCTTTCCTATATCACCCTTATACGAGTATCATATCATACTCCTTTGGAGACATCTTCTATCGTACTTTGGCGCATTTAGGCATGTGCATCAAGTAGATAAATGGTTCATCAATGATACTATCTGACTATCTGCCTACAGGTATTAGTCCTTGCTCTTCATACACACACCAGCCCGCGTCAGGGAACAAAAGCCAAGAAACTCTGGGCAGAGCCATATGCATGCCTCGATCATTGGCTTCTGTTGCCAAGCTACCAGGGACCCAAATTTGTAAAAACCGCGACCCCCAACAGCCTGAACTCCCTACTGTACATGCCAAGCTCAATTTACGCGTCGACCCAACCCTGCGCGTGCCTCCGAAAACGCAGTCGCGAAAACCCGTTCGCCAAATTCAACAAACCTGACGGAAGCTCAGCCAAAGACTAGCCTGATCACTTTTCTCCATTGGACAGGCTGTACCAAAAAGAAAATCTAACAACGAACGCTCAGGATGTCGAGCGAAGGAGAGGGCAACATGGTGCTCTCTAAACTGCCGGAAACCGTTGATCCTCTGATCGTAAGACCCTTTCCCCCACAGTTCGCCAAATTCTCGGGCCAATGGCTAATCGTTTATCTTGAACAGAGAGCGCATATATTGTCATTATGTTCTGCGGTAACTCACCATTGATCGACCTATCCGGTCCCCGTATGGATTGGATATCTAACTGACCATAGCTCGGGGGAACATCCACGGTCGAAGACGGCGGTTACTCCCTTGGAGACGATGCCTTGGCTTGTTTGAAGGACTTGAAGAAATGGCTGAAGTTATATGATCAGAAGATGAATCGGTTCGATGTATGCTCCACCCTCCCAATGCGGAATAGCAGTGACTAGCTGAATGACTGACAGGACTGTGTAGGTCGCCCGATGTATGGCCGAAGCAAACCTCGTGAAAGGAGACTTACTCGAGATCCTAGGCGGATGGGAAGAAGGCGAAGTTGAGGATCGATTCAAGCAGCGATTAGCACTCGGCTGCCTCGAGTTACTAGTGCCATTGACATGGCCATTCGAGAGGTACAACGAACAAACCACTGTTAATCACCACCGACACATTCCGGTTCTGCAGTTTGCGCAAGCGGCATACAAAAAAGCCATCTTACGACACCCATCCAAGAGGATCCTGTCAAATGTCGTCCGTATAGCGCTGCCCTCGATCGCTGTACCGCCGAATGAGCGGACAGAGAAGGATGAAGGAATAATAAAACTTGTTCTCTACTTTTTCCGGAACCTAGCTATCATCGAGCACCCGATGATTACAGAGACAGACACAGGGGAGGAGATATCTCGGAGTGCAACTATCGAAGCGCTTGAGGACCAAAATGTGCTGCATTTTTTATTGTTTATATCCTCAAAGGTGGGAGATGAATTCAACACACAGGATACTGTCACTATGGAGGTTATATACCACCTTGTTAAGAGCGTGGATATCGAAAAAATGTTCTTGACGGACGAGCAGGAGTCGCAGAAGCAAGGTCAAGATCTCACAACACTACTAAAACTTGAGGATGAGATGAAGAGGGCTAGTATTCGGGGTGCAAGCACTCGGCACAATAGGTTTGGCACTACGGTATGGATAGAGAGAAGCGACAAAACACGATCGTTTGTTTCTGGGCAGGGTGCTCTTCTGGGGAAGTCCACTGGCCTAGACAAGATGGATGCGTCAAAGAAGTGGAAGAAGCCAGGTGGTGCAGATGCAAAGGGGGTATCTCGTAAGGTGTATTATATATTCCTATCACTCTTGGATTACAAGTGGCTGACTCGAGGACACGAATCTATAGACTGAACACGACATGTCACTCACCCTTGAGCGGCGTGCGAAAGCAAAACTCCGCGAATTCGTCGAGGTCTTCTTAGACGCCAGCTTCAATCCCCTCTTTAGCCAGATCCGCCATGCCATTGATCGGGATGCCCAACGCCTTGTAGAATCAAACCAGCAACAGTACTTCTACCTTATAGCTTGGTTTCTCAAAGCCGAACGTATCCGTCGAAAAACGCTCGCAAACTCCGAAGACCCTGCAACTACTGACCCTGAGAGCTTCAGCCTGGTGGCTTCAGTCCTAAACCAAGAATCCTTGATCACCTTAAATCGCCGAATGACGGACTGGTTCGACACAAAGCAGTGGACGCCTTTACAATCCGCCATGCGCTGCTTCACACAGATCTTGTTAACAGTCCAGGATATGGCTGTTTCGTCATTGGAAGACGACCAAGAGATCGCAGAGAATATCCAGACCAGGTTGTTTTACGAAGAGGTGACGTTGGACCTCGTTGTCATGATCCTACGATCTTATACTAGGCAACCTTTTGGCTGGTTAGACGACTGCACGGAGATGGTACATGTGCACCTCAAGATGCTCGAACGATTTTCGAAGCAGCATGAACACCTGTTCATCCGCTCACGGAAGCGTGCTAGAGCGCAACGCAAGAAGGATGCTATTGGCGAAGGTGGGGTTGATGGTGTGCCCGAAGAAGATGATGATGAGGAGTTAGCCGAACGGAGTAAAGACACCATGAAGGAGCGGGCATTCGATTACTCACGATTCGAGCAGAAGTTCCTGACACAAAACTGTGTGGATACCTTCCTGGCCTTCATCGGGAATTATAAGGAGTTAAACTATAGTCAAATGAAGCGGGCGATCACCTTCTTTCATCGGGTGTTTGTCAAGAGGGAGCAGGAGGTTTTGATGTTCAGGGTTGATGTTATCGAGCTGTTCAATCGAATTCTACAAGGCCCGGATGGACTGCCCCACAGCCATCCGGCGAGGCAAGAGATGGATCGATTTTTCAAGCATTATATGCGAAAGCTAGTTAGGATGCTCGAGAAGCGGCCGGAGCTGTACGCTGAACTTTTGTTTACAAAGGTCAACAGCACGATGCATTACTTGCAGTTTGGCTATGACAAGCAGATTAAGGTTTCTAGGCCAAGGTTCGTGACATCGCTTTCCCGTTTCCACAATATATGCTAAATTTTCTGCAGGGAAGCTGCAGAACTACGCATCAAGCCGGGTCTAGAATTCAACGAACAAGTCAGTGTGGCAGTAGGCGCGCTACTGGACGAGAACAAGGACGATGCAGTAGACTGGTTAAAAACTGTTCTCTTTGCCGCCATCAGCGAGCGCAAATCCTGGGAAGCAGAAGAGGAAGCAAGGCTCGCACTAGAAGCCGAAGCTGCAGGTCTAGACTCGGAGACTATTCCCCAATTGCCCTCCAGCAACCCGCCATCTATAAACATAAAACCAGACAACGAAGCCCGCCAAACCGCGTTACTAAAAGACCCAAACCTCCGCCTCCTCCTAACAATCCTCAAATTCGAAAGGCTCGACACAGCCGATACCCTCGACACCCGTTGGACCATCCCCTCGCAACTAACTTCTATAGACCTACAAACCTCCCTCGAACTCCTCAAGCTAAACACAGACAACCCCCCAACCTTTCCGGATGGCCAACTCGCCAAAGACTTCATTTCCCGAAAACCCAAACCTCGCGTCCAAGTCTTTGATTCCGACTCGGACTCGGGCCTGGAACCCCTCTTTGAACCCGGTGGCCCAACACCTATGCCCGGCGCCGAAAAGCCCGCCAAGAAGCTCGCCAAGAAGCGCCGTAGAAAAGACGCCACGGAATTCACAGAACTAGGCTCCGACCTTGACGACGCCGCGGCCGAACGCGCGCTTAAGCGAAGGCAAAAAGAGAAGGAGAAAATGGCCCTGATAAAGAGTAGTCTGTTTGTGCACGATAGCGACGACGAGAGCGATGAAGAGAAGGATAAGCTATTCTACGAAAGGGAGAGGATGCAGAGGGCTATGGGGCCTGTGGGGCTGGATGAGACTGCCGGGCCACAGTTAGAGTTTATGGAGTATGGGTTTGGTGGGGTCGACGAGGATTGGGTAGCAAGCGTCGGCCCGGGGGAAGGGAGGAAGAGGAAAAATGTGGCTGGTGGACAGGCCAAGACAAAGAAGAGGAGAGCTATTGAAAGTGGAAGTGACGGTGATGATGGGAGTAGCGCAGGTGGGGAGAAGTCTGATGGCCACGACGACGACGAAGAACAGCCCTTTGCACAATCGCCGACAAACCTAGACATCCGCACCCCGCCCCCAAGGCCCAGGCGGAGGGGACCGGTAATCGTATCTAGCGATGAGGAGTGACCACTTTACCTATCCGCTCATGTTAGGCTACTGCACGTGGTGTTTTGCGTTTTATTAGCACTATCCAGGTGAGCAGTGTAAATTTAGAATAATCTTAGTATATTTCCATTACAGTACACCACACTACATGTTTGATGATTGCCCTTGTTCCTTTTCTATCCATCCATCCATCCATCCATCCACGATAACACCCCCCCTTCTCGAACACCACCTCCGAGAAGGCATGAGGGAATGTTGGAGTTCTACACTATCACAGTAGCCATAAGCAAAGGCCACCCTTTCCGCCCCGTCATAAAGTATCACTCGACGAGGATGGTATCGTACACTGCCGGAGCCCGTCAGCGGGACCTACTTTATAATATTATGATACCATAACTATACTTTAGTCGTTACCGTATGATACGTGCGGGGCGTGCTTGATCGACTCGAAATTCAGACGAGACCATCGTAACCCGCGAACCCCCCC
>QFET01003147.1:13205-25681 GCA_003316355.1 Tuber calosporum
GGCGTGCTCCTACCTGGTTCAATTGGTTTTTTTTGCATTTCCGCATTTTTATTTATACTATACAGTGGTGCGACCCCTTCTCCTGGATGTGTACTGTAAGGATATCATAATAGTGAAACAACGATGAACACGGATTTTTTTCAACGGTAAACTCTCAGAACACCCTCTCGAGCAGCGACCAGGGCCCGATATACCCCAATGCGACGTAACAACCATACCACAATCTTCTCCAACCCGGCACAATTTTGAAAGATGAGGCAATCTCCAGGGGATTAAGATGACCGGTGAGTCTTTGCAAAAAAACGATACTCAAGCATGAGCGCCAGTAGCCTATCTAGACCTTGGCCGACTCCCAAACAACAACTACAGTGCATTGCATCTTGCCGGAAGAGATCGCGTTCGATACTATACAGATTTCTCATACCCTTCCTTATACCCCAAGCGTTGTGTCTATTGACCGTGGAACAGAGGGCTTTGGGACGACATCGTTTGGATTAGCCTCGAGTGACACTGTGAAGCTTCCGCCCAATTTGTTTCTCAAAATTGGGTCAGTCTGGCAGGGTAGATTTGTGGATGGTTGCTATGTCATGCTAGGGTGAGGCAAGTATGGCGGGGGTGGTTATCCTAGTCGTGTTGGGCAGCTTAGGCCCTTGTCCCTACCCGAGAGGGCATTCTGAGAGTTTTCCGTAGTCTATTTATCATCCAGTTTATGGGAGGACTTGAAAGTGTTTTTTCATTTTTTTTTTTTCAGCTGGTATGATATCATACCTGTCGTTCTATTTTGATCTCAAACCCGTACGATACGGTATCCCAGTCCATCTCCCGTACGGGAGGTAATCAGTAGCGCATACTTTAGAATATCATATCATACGAGTAATTTTCTTATTTGCAACTTTTTAAGATTTGCATTTTTCTTTTTTTCTTCAACTTGTATGAGATGGGAGATTGCAAAAAACCGAGAAGGTAGTCTAGTCTAGTTAGTTGGAATGTTAATACTTGACCTTGTAATACTCCTTCACACCAATCGAGAGATTCCATCGCTTTTGTAAAGGGGGGATACGCCCCGCCCGGGTTTAGATGAGGTTAAAACGAAAGAAGAAAAAAAAAAGGTGTGTGAAAGTGGGAGGAGGAAGGAGGGAGGGAGCGGGAACTTTGTTGTCTTGATCGTGAAGGATCGAGTATATTAAGCGTGCAGAAGGGGATACCGATTATCACTCTTGAATCCTCGATTAACCTCGTGACACATGTCGTTCTTTTTTTTTCCTTCTCTCAAAATTGAGCATGTATCCTTGGTGTATATTTCCTTATTTTCTCATATCTACACCCTGAACATTCAGATGGGAACAAAAGGACCTGTCAGATGGAGTTTCTCCCCTTTGTAGATTCTGCTTTGGGGGTTTATTCGATTCTTCTAGGGTGATGGCTAAGTTATAAAGCCCTTCNNNNGGGGGAGGTTGGGGAGTTGATATATCTAGACTTCTGAGAATTCCCCTTGTATGATACAATGTAACTTGTAGAGTTTAACCAGGGACTACGGTATACGATTTAGTGATCCCACGGATGTGTGAGCCTTAAGTGTGGGGGGCTTTTGTAATATTCTGCGAGGTATTATTGGACAAGATGTAGTTGCAGAGAGAGAGAGAGAGAGAGTACGGATATTGGAAGGGTGGTTAACACCAGCGGGTGTCAGCTCCCACCCCCCCTTTAACTATGATATTACATAGGGGGAATAATGCCAAGGTCAGCAGCTAGTAGTCTATGTGAGGTATGTCGCGGTGAGTGACTTCTTGTGAACACCTAGCACCCGAGATAGAAGCTGAGCTGCGAAACACACATCTGGTATGATACCACCAATTCCACGGTTTGTAAGCGCCTCGATTACGGTGTCTTCAAATAAATCGTTGATAAGAGGTATGAAGTTGGAAGTTGTCACTCTCCCGTGATGAGGAACACTCGCCAGGTGGCAATATCATTGACATGGCCACTTGGCGCCCGAAATTGTAAGTAGGATACCTGCTGAAATTAGGCTATGCCTTGTAGCGAGTACTGTAGAGTAACTTTCTGAGGTCCTTCATTTTTTTTTTTCTCATGTCGCCGGAGGTGTCCTTATATATACACTAACTTGACTAGACATGAGTATCTTTTCTCAACACCGCCTACAAACTCTTTTCCTTCCTTGAAACACTCTCGTACCACCCCTACAACTCCTGCAGACTTTTTCTATAACATCTTTTCGCTCTTGAGGCCTGCCTCCTGTTTCCCCCTGCTTCTTCCTGTCACGCAACCTCTATCCACTTCTCCGGCAATCCTTACGGCTCTGATACCTCCACAAGTTTCCTAATACTCAGAGCGTGACACTCAAGCCTCAGTGAACCTTAATCACTATCCTCCGGTGTTCCTTAATGCTAATACCCGCAATCTCCCAAACGTTTCAGCTTCTCGTAACTCCTGGACTATAACTCAAACATCTTAGCCTCAAACATCTTCTAACAGACTAGCCTTCACTCAACGATCCTTCCAGTCCAGGCGCTGCCAACCACGGATATGGAACCTTTGCGATTTTCAACAGATACAACCTCAACTCTCAATTCGCCAAGGTTCATCAACCAACACGACAACACAAACGGTATGGGGTAATTGCAGGCCTCCTTCTCCGACGCCGGAGGGGGGATAAAGCGGCTTGGTGATAGATGAGCTAACAAGCCGGTAATATACCACACACTCCAGAATGCCATTTTTCTGCGTACAGTATCCCACGTCAGTACGGAGCTTGAAATTGAGGAAGAAGACCTCGATTAAACGGACAATTGAAAAAGCCGCTCCGGAACTTTCAAACGCTTGAGATTTCTGTTTTTCGAATCCTGCCACGATTCACGCTACCCNNNNAACAGCTATTGTTCAAAACCAATAGCGAAAATCACAAACAAGCACCCACGCAATCTACGAACTCGCAGCGCACCCAGAGCTCCACGCCCCCCGCTAAGAAATCGAACAAGTCTCGAGAGGAGCAGGCAGCTGGACCCAACGAGGCCTAGCAAAAAGTGTGCCAATGCGCAAACTCGATAGAACACTCTAGGAAAGTCTGTTCATGAGAAAACGTCACATCGAATCCGCCTGCCCCCGCCCCCCCCAGCACCTTCCTTCCTTCCTTCCTTCCTTCCAAGCGAACGAATAAAATTTAAAATAAAATAAAAAAAGTCCCCAAAAAGGAACCCAGACCGGCGCACCCATCGAGCGTGATCCACCACACCGAGTGAATACAAGTACGAGTACAACCGGAACCCGGAGGAATCCGGTGCTTTCAACAAGTCCCCCGGGGTAGGGGAGGGAAGGTCAGGCTGCCAATAACCAAGCCGTCGAATCATCTATAGTATCAACCCTCCAGTCACACGGGAACACAAACCTTAGAGAGAGAGCCATCGATAAATGACCGGTCCGATAATAATCCGGACCGCTTCATATCCGTGAACGAATCGAAAACCACACACATCCACAATCACACAAGTTCAAGTCTGAAAATGGCACCGGGAAAAAAAGTGAATACGTATCGTGGTATCATATAATATAAAATGTGTTGCGTGCCTTTTCCGGAGAGAGACATATAAAGGTGCTTACGAGGAAGAGGCTGGCTCGATGAACCCCCTTCTTTCCCCCATTCTTTCCCCCCTTCTCCCAGCTTAACGTCACCTCGTTCATTCGTCTATTCGTCCATTCCAGCAACGTTGTGCTTCCTCCTCCTCGCAGAAGAAAGAAAAAAAGAAAAAGAAAAGAAAACCCCCCTACGAATACCCACTTCCCGCCATACCATGCAAACACAAAATCGAATAATACCGAGTGATAACCTATGACTACCCTGTTACCATTATTAAGCAAAACATGCAATCTGTCCAGTTCGTACAGTACTTTTCATAAAACGAGGCCGAAATAGTAGACCACGACGCACTCGATGAAGCCTCACATTCCTCCCCACCGCTCGAGTATAAGGAAAAAAAGAAAAGAAAAGATACAAAACGAAAGGAGCATCATATCATACATATATGAGGAATACCGTATAGCACTGTATATTATAGTATGCATGCCATTTCAAACTTTAATAATATAATAAACAACAATAATTATGATAATTACCACAGACGCAATGTCAGATGTACATACATACATACAAGTTATCATGCAAGTCACAGTACACACTAACGAGAAATTAATATATCATACATATCATATCACACCACCACATTTCACTCCCAACTAAACTCCGCCAAACTCCCAAGTCAAATATTTGTCATGACAATCTCTGATCAATGTACGAGTACAGTACGGTACGGTATTCACCATAGATGGGGATAACATGATATTATTTTTCTAAAACTTGTATATTATAAAATTCCGGTTATTCGAATTACCTGGAGCGTCCTTACTTTCCTCCCCACCCTTCTCCCCATGATACCTTGCTCACATCCAACTACCGTACCGTTATAACATCCCCAGCGGCACCACGGTTCCTGCGCGGCGCATGCTAGACTACTCGTACGACTTGGCAGCATCTGTCATGTTTCGTCCACACAACCCTGGGTAATTTACCGTATGGCCGCTCCGCTACTGCGGTTACTCAAGGTATGGTAAGGTAAGGTGAGGTGAGGTAAGGTAGGCAGAGCCTCATGCCATGCGCCATGACGTAATTCGCGATAAGGCTGTCTTAGCCTCGCTGTGTACTCGAGTACTGTGGTACGGTGCTCGTACGACATCATGCCAGCGCCGCTGTGTGCGATGGTGATGGGTGGGGGAAAAAGGGTCAGCGTTCCCGGAGTTTGACAGGCTTTCCTGTGCACATAATAGAGACTTTGCGAAAAGGCTCTGGATCTGAGGCAAAATCGGGTTGTGGACCAACTGGATCGTCAGGATTTGACTCTGGATGCGAAATCGCAAAGTGCCTAATGAGAGATTGGGATTGGGATTGGGAAGACGCTGGCGGGTGTTGGCATGGATAAAGCGTGGGGTGCACATACAGATACGAGTACCAGTAGATTGCCGTATCCTTGTGAACGGAGGGAGGAACGAGTGGGAAACCAAACCAAGGGGTTCACGATATCATGAGAAACCTTTTAATGGAAACATGTTTATTTGTCTTCACCTTTTCGGGATGTTCATGTTTATAGACTATGTAGCAAGCTAGGGTAGTGAACTGACTTATATACTCACGTTTTCTTTTTTACACCCTGAGAATATACACCCGGTTCCACCGACCAACCGATCCGAAAGTATCCACAGAAAAGAAAAAGAAGCCACAGACAAACAGTGATGTGTTTTTTTGTTTTTTTTCTTTCTCTCTTTTTTCTCATCTCTACGATAAACAGCAAACCTTTCCACACCCAACCCACACGATCAAAATAACTCAAAGCAAAGAAGCAACCACGTTCCATTCTTCATACGTTATGATACCCAACCAAAGTTCCAATGACACCGGAATTCCCACCAGTCGCGATAACAAAGAAAAAGAAATGTCCATGTCTTGGGAATAGATTCCCCCAACTACGTACGATAACCGCTTACTGCCCCTTCTTCTCAGCAGAAGGGGTAGATGGCTGCGGCTTCCCCCAGGCCCAGAGCCACTTGCCTGCAGGAGCGGTGCTCGGGGAGCTCTCGCTGGTAGCATCACTCATCGTGACGTGATCGAAATCACCTTCAGCACTCGACATGTTGCCCGAGCTAGGGGACTTGAAGAACTTTCCCTTCTCCGAAGGGTATGCTCCAGTAGCCTCATCAAGGACAGATGCGATGCTCGTCCCCCCGGCTGGTTCGCCAATTTCGCGGATAGTATTCATCTCCTGGTCCAACGCGGCCATGACAACCTTCAATCTCTCTCTCTGAAGCTCGATAAATCGAGTCTTCTCGACCTTGCCTTCGATCCCGGGAGGAATTAAAGTTGCCGAATTCGGCATCCCATCGCCAATGGACGGATTCCTCTGCTCCTGCTGCTGTAGGGCGGACGATAAGAAATGATAGAAATCTGTAGCCATCTGCGGTGCATAGGGCGTGATCGGCGGAACTTTCCACCGTGTGAACAGGTTCTGGACAAACGAGGTGGGATCCTCTGGAGGCGGAGGATGTTGCGACTGTATGGCCGCTTGGTGGGCCTGTTGGAGAGTACCAAATAAGGCTTCCCGGGCATAATCGATAAGTTTACGTATGTACTCGACCCCCGCAGCCTTGGCCTGATCATGCGTTCGGGTAATGAACTCTTCTATCTCCCTTTCGTGAGCATCCAGTGTTGGGTGGACATGTTCCACGTATAATCTTGTGGCTCCCTGGAATTGCGGTAAGACCAGCCACAACATGAAGCCCGCGCGGATCTCTTGGTAAAATGGGAACCTAGATAACAACAAGATTAAGATAAAGCTTTGACAACATCATCCCGTGATTCCGGGAACTCACCAGCAAAGAATCCAACCCGTCCATGACTCAACAACCAAAATACAAGCGATGACCACCCAATACATCAGCCATGGTGTCAGTTGTGTAGGATCGTTGGCCTTGAGGGCCTTGTATGAGGCGAAAACAGGAAAGAGAAAAGTAGCAACAGAACTTGAGCGCAGGCGACACAGCCGGATGTTAGCAAGCGAGCTGTGGGGGGGGTGATCTGTGTTGAAGTTGGGACCGGGATTGAGGGGGGGGGAAGCAGGTGGAAGCCATCCGTCGCAGTGAAACACAGAAGTCAATAATCTCAAGGATGTAGGGCTCGCTCACTCACCAAAGAATCTTAGCTAGTAAATCAAACATTCTGAGGAACGTGTAAAAAGGGCAATATCGATGGATAGGGTAGATGTCAAATCAATAGGGTTTGTCGAAGATGAGGGCGTTGTGACGATTGACGATCGATAGATGTGAGGATGGATGAAGGTATGGGTGGATGGATGGATGGATGGATGGAAACGGGCGGAAGAGGGATGATAAAGAGAATCTTGGGGAGAGTGTAGGAAGAGACGAGGGGAAGGACAGAATGAGGGGGAGAGTCGTGTGTGTTGTTTTGGGAGTGGTGGTCTCTGAGGTGCGTGGGGGGGGGACAGTACAGTAGGGAGGATTTTGTGAATTGTAACGTGGATAAGAGGGGAGGAGGGGCAACTGCCACAAGCGGAGGAAAGAAGGAAGCAGGGAGCAACCAGATAGAGGGAAGCCCCTCCACACCGAAATGCAAGAAGGAAGGAAAAGAAAATCAACCCCTCTCCTCCCCTCCCTGATGCAGCCCAGACCATAGGCACAGCATAGACATCCAGCCACGGTATCACAGAGAAGAGGACAGTCTGATCAAAATAAAGCCAGCTTTCGCCCCTTTTTTTTCTTTTGTCAAAAAGTGATTTCTATAGGAGGGGGAGCAAGGACAGATTGCAACACTTTTACTGTACTTGTACAGCACAGAAGGAACAAAC
Source organism: Tuber calosporum (assembly GCA_003316355.1). Taxonomy (NCBI): domain Eukaryota; kingdom Fungi; phylum Ascomycota; class Pezizomycetes; order Pezizales; family Tuberaceae; genus Tuber; species Tuber calosporum. Next base: position 20,630 of record QFET01003147.1, read on the forward strand.
AATTCAAAACGCTCTACTCGTACACTCTAACAGTGCTCCCTGCTCTCTCCAAGGGTTTCGACAACAGTTCTCTCCCTCCCTCTCTCTCTTTTGCTTCGAGGAACTGCTCGAGTATGATACCTCGTGACTGGGTCGGGTCAGCAGCGTCACCCTACAGATCAAGATTGGTGTGATCTGGAACCCGTGCCCGTCACTCTAAATTTCGAATTTTGAGATTCTTCATTTTTCAGATACTCACCTTCCGCTTCTCTGCTAAAACCGATTGATCCCCTCATCCTCATCCCTTTGTATCTCCATCCCCATTCTAGCCGGCTGAGCCTTTTATTCTCTGATCGGGATTATCTCTTTCTTTTTCCTCCTGCCCATTTTAGTCTTTCAAGTTCAAACCTGTTACTTCCAGCATTGTTCGCACTCTTACCCACTCCCGTGCTCTCTCACACTCTGATACCCTACTTATTTGCTCCCCAACCCCTTGGTGTTTGTCAAGAATGAAGCTTCCTGTGCGTGCGGTTATACCGACCCTAATCGGCTTAGGTCAAGATTCGTCCGTGGTGCTGGGAGACCCGTATCGAACAACCCTAACTTTCCACGAACTCTCCGGAGAGAGACGACTGGGGGAGAAACCCCGAAAATAAAATAAAAATTATAATAATTTAATAATCTGCATTGGGCTGTGGCTTCTGACTCCATTTCGCTAAATTTGCCGCACCGAGGATCCCCTACAGTTGCCATGTGTCGATCAAGTGGACTGTCGTTTCTCCCCCCCCCCGCCTCTCACGAATGACCGACAACCAAAACATGCCGAGTCAAGTGTCTCCTCCTCGATGTTAGAGAGTGCTCGAGTAGGCGCAGCAGTTGGATAGTCCAAAGGTACCTGTCTTTTTTCTCCGCTAACTGTCCGTTTCATTGTTGGGAAATCCTTGTGCTCCTTTTGCTGTTCAAGAAACCAGTAACTTTACCGGAATTGTACTCGCACACGCATTGTCATACTGCGGGACGGCCAAGGTTTGTACTATACTTGCTCGCTCACGTTCTGGCGCGCGGCCAGCCACCATTCCTTCCTCTTTGCCCGCACATCACCAGAGTCGTATGTCCGAACAGGCGCTCCTCATTAACGAGTGAGGTCACTTGTGTCGACCGCCCCCTCCCTCCTACCTCCCTCGCGATTCCTTGTGAATCCATGGTGCTGTGCTGGCAAGGAAGTGTCCGTGGCAGCTAAATAGCAGCTGTCTGCCACCCACCCATGTATCTCGAACCTCTTCATTCGTCCCAACCATCGACTGCCGTGTCAATTCTGAAAGAAACTACAGCTTCCGGGAGCAAAATCTCATCAAACAAACAGCTTCCCCCACCATCCTGGTAATGTGTATCTTACTGCTTACCACTGCCCACCCCGACTACCCTCTTATCGTCCTCAACAACAGAGATGTACGTTTGCTTTCTTTCTCATCACCATATTCGCCATATTAGATCACCCGGTACTAGCTTCCCCACTCTGTGAGGGCGTTAGTATGCATCCCCCAAAATTTCACTTCGCTGTTCCTCTCACACGTGCTCCTCGCTCACCCAGTGCTTTTAGGAATTCCTGCATCGTCCGACACAGCCAGCCTCATTCTGGGAACCCCCGTATTCCCATATATTCTCAGGTCGAGATCTTGCCCGTTCCGAACGAGGTTTGCATACTCCCTCCCTTCATCCCGCCTTTCTGCCCATCTGCAGATCTCATGTATCTAACCACCCACCGTCAGGCACATGGCTAGGAATCACTCGCTCCGGACGCCTAGCCGTCCTCACCAACTTCTGCGAGGATTCGTCCGCAGCGGCGATAAGCCAAAAGTCGCGCGGAGCAATGGTAACATTGTTCCTGACATCACATGAGGACCTCAATAGCTCTACAGAAGCATGGCTCCACCGGCTCCTTGCAGATGGAAAAATGAAGGGCGTTGGAGGATTCTCCCTCTTGTGTGGAACCCTGCGTCCAAGTTCATCCACCAGTGGTCCGGAAGCAAACTTGGAAAGACTTGTTGTGATCTCTAACCGAACCGCCGCAGGCGATGAAGGGGTCGAAAGCGGCGCACATTGGGTTGCAGGTACCAGAGGCGAGACCCATGGTCTAAGCAATTCGCTGTTCGACGATCCTTGGCCAAAAGTGGTGATCGGCAGAAATTTGCTCGCAGAAACCATCGAGAAATCGACCGGAAAGTCAGAGGACGAACTGCTGGAGGACTTGTTTGCCATCCTTAGCCACAACACGATGCCCGTTACGAGGGGGAAACACAGTGAGGCGCAACTGGAGGCTCTGCGTCACTCCATCTTTATTCCAGTGTTCGAAACCTCCCCCGAGGCTCCCGAAACGAACGGCCATGTTGAACCCGTCGCTGAAGGGGTTGCCCCTGCGAGACCCGCGCGCCAGATGGCCGATGGGGCTAGCCCAACCAGAAGTGGCGGTGTCGAAGGTGTACTCGATAGCGATGGTAAAGTGGAGCACTACTGCGCTACGCCAGATGAGGAGGAACACAGGTGGAATCACCCCGAGAGACTATACGGAACACACAAGCAGACTGTTTTACTTCTTGACAAGAACGGGAAGATAAAGTACGTTGAACGAACGCTTTACGGCAACGATGCGAAGCCGGTAGATAAGAAGGATAGAGACATTACGTGCGAATTTGACATTGAAGGGTGGAATGATGTACCCACGGCCGCAGAATAAGTGGAAAGGAAGAACCGATATCTTACATGCCGAAATTCTGAAAGTGATCTTTATTTGCTATTTTGTGTTAGTCCTTTTCAACTACATTCACCAAACGATCCTTGTAATATCTATTGTATCGTCTTCTCTTTCTTTTTTTTCTTTTTTTATATCTCTCGGACATACTATCAATAGCATGTACAATCATCTCATAGGTTGCAAGCGCAACACCGTACCGGGCTTTGCAGTGCCGTGCCTCCATCCTACCGCGTCATAGACATCCCCAAAAACCTATGATATATCATGACTCAGTTAAACCAAACCCTTCACCCCCAACCCCACAGGCTATAAACGGCCCATAGAGCACCCCACCTTCTCAGGCAAACGCAACTCCGACATCACCAGCACCTCATCATTATCATCATCATCGGATAACTTAGGAACCAGATCACCTTTACTATAGGGTTAGGGCTAAGAAATTGGCCACACGAGCGCGTGAAAAGTGCGAATCCGCGGGAAGTGCGTCATTCGGGATGGCCGCGCTTATTTACCCCACCTTTTAGCAATTGACGGGTTTGGGGTGCGATATGGCTTCCATGTGTGAAAACGCCCGGGCCACTCCAATCCAGGCTACGGTAGATGTGTATCTGACACAGCTTTTGGCTCCGGGGAGTATCACAAGTTAACTGCTGAGGTGCTGTGGCCGAGAATTAGCGACGGGGTATCCAAATGCCTGCATCTCCACAGCAGTGCAGTATATAGGCTACTCCCGGAGCCGATCCAACCAACTTATCGTATCGCACAGCGTTAGCTGGCTTTCATACCGAAGGCATTACCATCACACACTATCACTCGAAACCACTACCCAACCCCACACTGGCCAGAAACGCATACTTGCCCTTGCGCTAACTCGGCGCTTTTCAGGGCGCCCTTTGCACCTATCACACCCACGATACCTTCCGTGACGGATCTCACCGTTTATCGGAGTTATCGAGTTGTGGGGTAAGCTGGTTTGTTGGGTGCACGGGGATTAGACCCCGCGTCGGAGATATCTTGGCCTGGTGTTGGATGTAAGTTCGCGTACCGGTAGACTAGGGGGTTTTCGATCGACCCTGGCTTTCGGCCACTACAATAGCAACTGCGTTCGACCATCGAATACCCGGTCGATAAAGCTTAGCGGAATAACCAAGGTGGTGAATATTCGTGACAAATTGATTGTCTTGGACATAGCTGCGATCCGGAATGGTACATCTGAGAGAAAAACCGGTGATCAAGTATGGTTTTTTCCTAATTATATTGGATAATTGGTAAACGGGGGTGGATCAACTGCATATTCCAGTCATTCAGAGGAATAGGAAGAGTAAAGGTTCTCAAGTTTAGAAATATTCAACTTGTTATATTGTTGTCATTCCTTCTCTATTGCTTGATGTTCTCTTAACTATAGTTCAGCCAGTTAACTATTTATACACTTTTTCTTGGTCCTTTTATTGGGCATATATGCGGAGTATCTTTTCAACTTCAAATATTGTTTGACAATATTTGAACAAATTTTGACCCTGAAGATGTTTGCCCTTCCTAGCTTAAAGATCTCTAGAAGTATTTATTAATCTAAGAGTGTTAAGTACTCTACCAGTAAGTAGTCTTTGATCTTTCATAAAATATGCTTACAACTAGGAGGTTGTAGCTACTACTTAGGAAAAAAGGTACAGTTATTCTTGTATGCTAACACTTCTTTACATTATAATTTCCACCTTCCCTTCTGCCTTCTAGCTCAAAATGATAAAGGAATATCACAAATTAAAATACTCAAGGAATACTTAAAGACCCTTGGAGTATCTATCAATCAGTAAACAAACTAGAAGCATTAATCAGAAATCTGTCTAATTATCCTTTACAGGGTCCAGAAAGTTTAGTTATCAATTGCTTCTAAAGAGATCACTTTACAACCAACAAACTGATGCCTACAACTCTGAGTTGAAAAGTTAGCAAGCAAGAAGAAAAAGAACCTTACTCTAGATTCTAATTCAATCTTTGCAAATAGAGAAATTATGGAATAATCATCAAAGAAGTTGGAGAATGCCAGAGTGGGAGCAGAGGCAGGAAGGACTAAAATGGCAGAAAAAAATTGAATAAGGCAAACACTAAAGAGCCATCCGCAGAGGAGGAAGCATTAGGAACCTCTAAAGTATTGCAAAGACTAAAATGGAAGCTTGTATGTTTCAATCAGAATTGTAAATTAAGATGCCAAGGTGGCAAAAATTACGGGTGGCCAATAACCCTGAACGCGATCTTAGGATTTTTGGTGTATATACCGTATAGGTCGCAGTGTCTATCAGGGGGCGTTGGTAGGTGGGGGAGGG
>QFET01003151.1:0-16416 GCA_003316355.1 Tuber calosporum
CTCTTCTGTGGTGGTAAGCTTGATCCGCGGAAGGAGGCAGATCTTGCCATCAAACTTTCCACCAAGAATCGCAACCTGTAAATTGTTACGGCTGATCCCCACAACCCTCATCCTGGTGCCATTGCATAAACCCTGCCTGGGACTCAGATTGCGTAGTAGAATAACTGGGGCTCGAATCTTGAGTCGAAGGCAGGAAGGCGGAATAGATGCGAGGTTTATACTCTGCAGATATTCTATAGCATAGGGCTCAGCGGCAACAGCATTCTTAGTAACTTCGACATGGTTGGCAGCATCATAGCGTCTTTCCACGCCAGGCATTCTCACCAACAGAACATCATTGAAATCAGAGACCGTATCATTGCGGAAGGCGAGGATCGCCCGACCAACAAGAGCTTGGTGATTGGTAACTGCTTCATTCAATAATGTCTGTGGATACAATTGATCGCAGAGCTGATCAACTAAAGAGACGCGGCGGATCCACACTGGCAATTGAATACTGCCACCCAGGGTAGGTTCGGTATCCAGATCCTTGAGGAAGGTGAGGAAGATCCTATTGGTATCACTGGCAGTGACACGCATACTTGTCTTGAGTTTGAGGATCCTCAAGCGGGCCCAGATCGAGCCATGTTGGATGCAGGCAAGCACAGTGGCCTGCCTAGTACCCCGGCGTATCACAGGCAAGATCTGGGCAAAGTTACCGCCCAGTAATGTAGGTATCTCACCAAATACCGCCTGGTTACCGGCATTGCAGATGTCATTCAAGGTACGATTGACAGCCTCAAAACAGAACTTGTCCTGCATCGGACACTCATCCCAAATGATCAGGGCTGTTTGGCGGATCAACTCCGCATGTTGCGAGTTTCGCGCAATTTTGCATACTGCATGCATGCTCTTTGAAAGCGGGATCTTGAACCTTGAATGTGCGGTCCTCCCCCCTGGCAGAAGCTGTGCCGCTATCCCAGAGGACTCGATGAACAGTACTATCTTGCCCCGGGATCGGAAATGGCTGCAGAGACAGTTGTAGAGGAAGGTCTTGCCAGTACCAGCGGGCCCATGAAGGAAGAAGGCGGTGGACCGGTGATGCTGCTGCGGGTCCTGCTTGTGGCTCTCCACCGCAGCCACAATGGCATCAAAACTTGCAACCACATCCTCATTCAACTGCTGGCGCATCGCACTGAATGCTTCCCTCTCCTGCTCCATGTCATACCCCATCTCCTCCCCAATCATTGCATTCCTCCATTCCCTTCTCACTGTGCCCCTCCCATCCAACACCGGCTGGGGGAGCTCATAATCTGCGAGAGTCTTTCCATACTCTCCGAGCAGCAGTTCCACAAGGTGCAGCCCATAGTCGAGACACAGGCTGTCTCCCATACCCTCTCCCCCAGCCGGCACAATAACCCTGCCTGTCACGTGCAGGCGCTGCAGGTCATCACAGAAACTGTCCTTGAACAGCTCCCAAATATTGGGTGGGTCCGTGACAGTGGTATGTTGAAGGGAAACGGTAAATAGTTGCCGCAATCCCCTACCGGTCTTGAACTCCCTACCATCACGGAAGACTGCCACCCCCTCTCCATCATCCTCCAGCAGCCGCAGCGCCCTGCAGGCACCCCTAAAGGTTTTCTGGACCAACCCATCTACCGTCCACAGATCCTCAAAGCTCCTGGCCCCTCGCACAACAGGCAGAAGTAACTGCAGGTAGTAGCGTTCTCCCATCAGGGGGCTGGCTGCATATATGCGACCAATGGAAAAACGCTGACTCCTGGGCCTCCATCCCCAGCGGGCTGTATAGACATAGTGCTCAGGGAATTCGTGGTACAAATATCGCCTTCCATCATCCTCCCCTACATTGTACTTTAAGTATGCAAGAAGGGTTGTAAGCTTGCCATCCATAGCCTCACGTATGGCCTCTGGATCTGCAGCCTCCGAGAAGTAGAGTGGCTGATGCCCAGGAAGGTGTAGGGCGAGGTGCTGCACGGTAGGCAACTCGTTGTGGGTTTGAATTCGAACAAGCGCCATACCGCCTCCGTTGGACCAATGTAGCGTCCATGGAGATACCGTTTGATCTCGTCGTTGTCGCATTCGAGCACAGCAGTAGCGCGATCCCCACCCTTGTAAATGTACTTGTGAATATATTTCACAGCTTTGATCGACCCGCACACCTCCACATTGATGTGTGCCTTATAGCGTAGAGCCAAGTATGGACTGTAGGGTACCACCCTTCGATTGTCAATGACATCCATAACATCAGCTCCCCTCCTCCGAACCGCCACTGTAAACGACTGCCCTGTGTCCCTGCTCCGATAGGTGGGATAACTATCCGCGGTGATGATTGTCTCCTCTAGGAAGGGACGTGGATAGCCCTTGCGGCAGGTGAGGGTGGTGAGTGGATCAAGGACCTGCATGCAGGCTTCCTGACCATTCCCACCAGCACAGTGAGAGTGTACCATTGTGGTTCTAATGATATCTCTCAGTTCCTGACTGTGATCGACATCGCCACAGGGAAGTTCCGCGCTGATGAACCCATCGATATTGGCGGCAGTCAGGAACCGGTGGTCCGTCTTGAGGAACACCAGGAGGTGTAGATGTGGGAGTCCCAGCTTCTGGTACTCGATAGTCCAGACCCAACCAAGCCAAGTACCAAAGATCACCTTGTGCCTGATCTGGTCTAGAAGATCTCGTACCTTGAGTTTAAAGACGCGAGCTACCAGGTCCGGCCGGTCCACTGCGGTTTGAAATGGTAGCAGCTTGCGCTCAATCTCAACCCACTGTGGGTTTGATGTGAAGGTTTTGAACAGCGAAGGTTTGCCAAAGCAGCGCACAATCGCTATACTGTCCTGGTACAGCGGTTGTATGAACCTATCCCCTCCCACATAACTTGACGGTAGAATCACCTTCCTTCCCACCTGCGCAAGATCACCGTCCCCAGCTTCCAAAACATCCGCGAGCCCATTGTAGACTTCGGCACGGAGTTCCCTCTAGTGTGTGCGTAGCCAAGCCAGCTTGTTTTGATCGCAGACAGCCCAGGCTTCTACAACAAACTGTTGGAACAACCTGTGCCCACGGAAGAGGGTGGCTGGCTCCTCGAGCCTGGTATGCAGCCGAAACCTATAGAAAGCGCATTGGTTCATGCTTCGCTCCTGGCCATTCCCTTGAGCATTCTCTAGGGTCCTTCCCCCGTTCCAACCAGGTTCTCCATAAGGGAAGAGAAGAACATAGTGGAGGGGAAGGTAGGAGGGATAATTTGGGTTGATAAGGGTGAATGGATTGGCTGCATCACCCCCATTGACCCTCCTGGCCAGAATGATGTCCCTGAATCCCCCACTTTCATACTCCTGTGGCAGAATCATGGAGACTTCATCTGCCACTGGTAGGTTCTCGCGCCTCAGATCGGCACCCCTCTCCACAACCAGGTGCAGTTGTGGATTCAGGATGATTCGAAAGTTGTCCTCCGAGGCCACGATCTGCGCAAACCGCTCCTGAGCCGTCAGGTAGATCCGGATCAGTTCATTAGACTCTTGCAGCATCCAGGTCATGGAACGGATCAGTTGGGCATCCAATTCAGTTGTACGGCTAGCTCTGAGTTGCGCTGCCATTACCGGATCATAGAGGTACATCTGAGAAAACTGGGCATCTCGATCTCCTGCAGGCACCAGGGGGCCCTGCCTATGATACATGGCACCGTGCACCTGGAACAGTTGGAATGTTCCCCCTATCGGACCCGTCCTGTTGTCCTTCTTGAACTTGATGCCGGTGAAGGCGAAAAGATAGTTCCACCTGCATAGTCCGTCCCGGAATGCACTTGACTGAGCATCGACTCCACTCATCAGGCCATTGAGGGGCTCAGGCATTGGACGAATCGCCTCTATCACCACCTTGCCATGCTTGCAGCAGGACTCAAAGCTTACCTCCCGCCCGCGCGGTTGGGTGATTGCTAACTCCGATATCCAGTGTAATGCATGGCAGCCTGTACACCTCCGGTCCATCCTCCCTAGATCATGGGCAGTCCACCGGCTACTCTGGTCAACAAAAGCGAGATTGGTTCGAAAGGGCAGCCCCGCTGGGCCCTGTCCTCCCGGATCAGAGACAAACAGATTTCCCTCCTCCTGTGCCATACTTCTGGATATTCTCGGTTGCCTAGCACAGACCTCGATGACTGTAACTGCCGCCTCCTCAGTGACCTCCAATCCTCGGGCCACTATATCCAGCTGACGACTACGTGCCTGTTTCCATGATATTCCCTTTTAGCCTACTGCACTGAGATATTCCTTATACTCGGGCCTCACGGAAAAAACATACCAGACACACCCTGCAGGTCTTCCGTAGTCCTCCTCTGCCATCCCAATCAAAGTCCGCTACTCTCTTTCTCTCCCTACAGCGGCAACAAAGCTGGTCCTCTATTGCCTCCATCCTTTCCATATCTGGTCAATATTGTTAGCTAGAGTGTTTCGGCTGTAAATAATTCAATCCTACCTGGTCCTGTAAATTCATGAGGTACAATATTTGTAGCACCAGCATTCCCTGCTGTGCTTCTCAAAATCTCTCCCTCCCCAGATGCACCCACTTCAACCCCTACGTGTGTTGCTTCTTCCTCCGTCATTCTGGCCAGCAGCTGTTCTTCTCCCTGGTTGTCGGAATCCTATTCAATCATCTTGTCATATTAGTAACCATTTTCTAAACTGCATGGGTTCTTATAATGGATAGGGCACTCACAAAACAGCTGTGGCACGAGGCAAGAAGGTAACCCCAACTATCGTCTCCAAATTCCTGTAGACCCTTGTCCTCCCCACAGACCACACAGCGCTTTCCCTGAAATCCTGCATATCCCAGCCATTATTTTTCAGTACTTCATTTGATCATACTGGACGGGACAAACTAACCAACTCTGTCCCCTTTCTGCTCCCTCACGCCAACAACCACTAATGGCGCTACAACTGCTGGTACCATTACACCACTCCTCCTCCTACTTGCCTTGCACTATCAAGATTATAATTAGATTAAAGGGAAAGGTATATGGTGGTGGTGGGTAGTAGTTGCTTACCAGGCATTCGCGGCACGTTTTTCGCTGGTGGCCTCTAGGATCGCAGTCAATTCTGGCAAAGGTTTGTCTTTCCTACATCGTGTGCAGCACAGCATCTCAGGCCGCTTACAGCTGGTGGGAAAGGTACTGATCAGACTTTGCGGGCGAAGAGAAGATAGAGTTGAAGGATAAGAGCTCTGCAGTAGTCATCAATACAGTTGGGTAGGCAAGCAGGATAGAGGGTACTCTACTGTTTCTGCAATTGGAGAGGGGAATGGTGTATAAGGGCAACGAGGTAGAAAAGGGTACATAGAAAGAAGAAAAGGCTTGGCAATAAATTAATGAGTGGAGTTTAAGGCCCTAAGAGCCTGGAAGAAGTAAGGCTACACTACTGAATAGCACCGTACGGGGCCGTTATCAGTTGTATCATATCATGACTATACTGGTATCAAGGGCTATAGACAGAAGTCCAAGTCATTTTGTTTTTGAATTATATTGCATGCGTTTATTTGCTTGCAATTTTGACTGCGTAAAGTGGTTCTGCTGAGTATATAAAAGAATTATGATTACTTGTGGTGACATTTATAGAGTCTTCTTTTAATATCCACCTGGTGTTGCTTAAATTGTTCTAACATGTATTCTTGTTTGTAAAATTACAGATTGTATTGTTATGATTGGTATGGTTTTGATTTTATATTTCCCTGTTTTAGCATACTTTTAATTAATATAATCCAATTTTGGTACTGGACAGTTCAATTTACTTGGAAAATTTATATTGTTCTAGTTAGCATTTCCTTGATTGATTCATGTCCTTGCTTTAAACAAGCATGCTTTCAATTTTCATTCATGAATTGATTTATTTGTATTTTATGTTTATCTTATATAGTACTTATATGTAATTTAATTCACATTTCTTTTATATATTTATACATGTGATTTTTATATTTACTTCATATTTTATTTTGTATATAAGTTTTATTAATTTGATTTAGTTTTAGGCATATTAGTGCAGGTTCATTTTGAATATATCTGGAGATAGAAATTTGGCTATTTTTTGGTTTAGAAATTGTTTTTGTTCTTTGCATTTGTAATACTGTAGAATTGGTGATACTGCAGGCCAGAGGTGGAGGAGGAAGGCGGTGGTGGAGGTTGCACAGGATGAGGATAGTGTAGAAGGAAAGCAAAGAGGGGGAAGAGGCCTCCTTTTATAGAAATACCAGACTCTGCCAAGCCATTGATGTGCAGAAATATTCTCTCAGTGCACAATGCAGTACGGCAATGCAGCCATGAAAATATTTTAAGTGGCTGGTGTAGTGTGGCTTGTGCTATACAGGAAACACAGCCACCAGAGGAAAGGTCGCGGCTGGTTGCGTACTCTGGTATGGCTGTACGCGCGAAAAACGGGAAAATCAAGATTTTCAGGAATACCCAGGAGTGTATACCCCATCACAGCCCTATAGGGTGACTAAATATACATCATGTGGGTATTTCTGAGCATGGGTGGTACAGCCACAAAAAGTGGTTGGTGCAGCTGGCTTGGCGTTTGCGGCGGAAGAGTTTAGTGCGTGCATGTGTGTCGCGCTCGGCGGACCCTCCGGTACATATAAGACCTGCGTCCCCCTCCACGTGCTCGTGGAGGCGCGTATGCATGAATTAAGTGTAGGGCCTTGTGGTCGTAATATACTTGTGGTCTAAGTTCTATAGAGGTCCAGTTGCGCTATAGTTTTCCTATGATGACAGGGGTATGGTGGTAGCTTATTACGTCCCTTGTTTGTTACAACGGTTGGTTACTACATCAGTTTACCTTGCCCGAATGAGGCTCTAAATATGAAAAAAAAACAAGTACTTTGAGCCTCTGAGAGAACTTCTACGTGTGTCAATTATATAATCGGTAGTTGGTTACCATTAGGATTTTTTCAATGTGAAGGAATTTGCTTGTATTGATCAATCTTTTTTACCTTGTTTTCCTTTACTCTTTTCTCTCGCTTTTTCAATATTTAAAAATTACATTGGCACCCAAACACCTTGCTAGGCATTACCCCCTACCTTACCAATTCTTCCCCTATTCCTTGCACCTTTTCTGTCATTGAATAATATACTAACAATTGATTCTTTAGGGGTCATCAATCTCGCAAATCCTCCTCTATCCTACGGTCCTGCGTCCTCCTATCCTCCAATGTCTCCCATTGCTTCTCGGTACTCCTGTCCTCCACCATCCTCCCATCCTCCACCATACTCCCTTCCTCCTCCATCACGCCCTGTACCACCATATTGGCATGCTCCTTCGTCATGCGAACCTCCGGTATCATGCCATTCTCGTCTGTCTACCGTCCTCCGCGGTCCAACCATCCTCCTCCACCTGCTGTCCTAATCGGTCATACCCTCCTCCTCCGTCCTACCGCCCTCACACGTCATTGCTTCCTTCTCTTCGGTCCTACCGTCCTCCTCCGTTGTGCGTCCTCTACCATCCTACTGTCCTAATCCGTCCTTGCATCTGGCCACCTCCTGCCATCCTCCTCCCTCCTACTGTGCTCCTCCCTCCTACTGTCGCCCTCTATCCCGCAGTCTTCCCCGTCCCGCCACCCTCCTCGGTCTGACCGTCCTCTTCCCTCCCACCGTCCTCCTCCGTCCCACCGTCCTCCTCCTCCACAGCTTACTGCTACAGTCCACCTTTTCTCCTGCTGGCATTTGCCATTAACGGTCTTCCTCTATTTCTTGCCAAACCTTTCTCTTGATGTCCATTCTTTTTCTGCAAGTTCAGCCTACATAGGTTCAGTATGAATCTATCGGTCCCTTCACTGCTTAGACTTCTATCCCTTTTCCTCTAGAGGTTTATACTGTTCTACTTTCTCCAGCTACTGCATATGTTCCTTCCTTTGATTATTTATTCATTATACTCTTGTTCATATTTGGTTCAATTTACCTATCAAAACAAAATTTTATAACACAAAATACTAACAATAATAAATCAAACAAATAAATGTTCATTTAACAGTGAACTGTACTGGAAACAGCACCATGATCAAGTATAATTAATATAGAAGTACTATAATGCTCAACCATGGACCGACGTTCCAAATGGCGAGTTAGGCCATCAGTACACTCATAGGAGTGCGTCAGGTAAACTGTATTTTCTCTTGGTGTATATGTATCACTGGATGGGAGAGTATCAATCCATCCAATAAAGTTACTCTAAACATACCATGAAGGACAAAGGTTCCAATTATGAGAGCAAAGGAAGGGTGAGACAAGACAGCAGAGTTTGACAGATAGATCTAATAGGTAAGAATCCCAATCGCTATTAGCCAACAAACTACAATATACAAGGCAGAAGAGAGGCAGAACGTACGGGAGAATTAGGAAAGAAGCACCTCCGGTTAAACAACGTTATCCGTATGGGTAGAAGGTAGCTCAGGGGAAAGGAGTGTCAGCCAGTCCAGCGTTGTAACCCAGGATAAGGCCACATGAAGTTGCCCATGACTGAAGGCAGGGGTGCGGAGATTTACACCAACCTGTTCAAGGGACTGCCCCTGAGATTTGTTGACAGTCATGGCAAAGCATAGACGGACTGGGAACTGAGAGCTCTGTAGGATGAAGGGGAGATCCTCCTCTGTGGTGGTAAGCTTGATCCGCGGAAGTAGACAGATCTTGCCATCAAACTTTCCACCCAGAATAGCAACCTGTAAACAGTTGCGGCTAATCCCCACCACCCTCATCCTAGTGCCATTGAATAAGCCCTCCCTGGGACTCAGATTGCGCAGTAAAATAACTGGGGCTCCAATCTTGAGCCGCAGGCAGGAAGGCGGAATAGATGCTAAGTTTATACTTTGCAAATATTCCATAGCATAGGGCTCAGCAGCACCAGCACTCCCAGGAACATGGACATGGTTGGCAGCATCATAGCGGGTCTCCACGCTAGGCATTATCTCCAGCGGTGAATCATTGAAATCAGACACCGTGTCATTACGGAAGGCAAGGATTGCACGACCAACAAGAGCACAGTGATTATTGACAGCTTCATTCAACAATGACTGTGGATACAGTTGATCACAGAGTTGATCAACTGTAGAGACCTGGCGGATCCAGGCTGGGAGAGCAAGACGGCGCCATTGGGTAGTCTTGGAGACCAGATCCCAGAGAAAAGTGAGAAAGACCTGATTGGTATCACTGGCAACAACCCGCATGCTAGTCTTCAGTTTGAGGACTTGCAAGCTTGCCCAGATCGAGCCATGTTGGATACATGCAAGGACCGTGGCCTGCCTTGTACCCCTACGAATGACCGGCAAGATCTGAGCAAAGTTACCACCAAGTACTATAGGTATCCCACCACACACCCCTTGGTCTCCGGCATTACAGATATCATTCAAGGTTCGGTTAACCGCTTCAAAGCATGCCTTATGCTGCATCGGGACCTCATCCCAAATGATGAGAGAGGTTTTGCGAATCAATTCAGCAAGTTGTGAGTTGTGCCCAATATTGCATACAGCATGCATATCATTGGAAAGCGGTATTTTGAACCTTGGATGTGCAGTTCTCCCCCCTGGCAGAAGCTGTGCCGCTATTCCGGAGGAGACGACGGACAGTACTATATTACCCTGGGATCGAAAATAGCTAAACAGACAGTTATAGAGAAAGGTTTTGCCAGTCCCAGCTGTCCATGAAGGAAGAAGGCATGGGACTGGCGATGCAGCTGGGAATCCTGCTCATAGCTCAATACCCCAGCCAGAATTGCATCGAAACTTGCCACCTGATCCTCATTCAACAACTGGTGCTTTTCTGCAAATGCCCTCCCCTCCTGCTCCAAATTGTACTCCAACTCCTCACCCATCATCGCATTCCCCCATTACCTTCTCCCACTATCCCTCCAATCCAATACCGGCTGTGGGAGGTCATAATCCACCAAAGACTTCCCGTACTCACAGAGTAGTAGTCCAATCAGGTGAAGCCCATAGTCGAGATATAGGCTATCACCCAAATCCTCTGCACTAGCCGGCACGATGACCCTACCTGTCACGAGCAGGTGCTGCAGCTCATCACAAAAACTCTCCCTAAACTCCTCCCAGATATGGGGTGGGTCCGTGATAGTGGTATTTTGAAGGGCAAGCGCAAAAAGATGCTGCAAGGCCCTACCAGTCATGAACTCACTACAATCGCGGAAAAGTACCACCCACTCGCCATCATCCTCCAAGAGCCGCAGCGCCCTGCAGGCACCCTTGAAGGTTTGATGGACCATCGCATCTACCGTCCGCAGGTCCTCAAAGCTGGTAGCACCTCGTACAACAGTCAAAAGTAGACGCAGGTAGTAGCGTTCTCCCATGATTGGGCTGGCTGCATACATACGACCAATAGCGAACCGCTGACTCCTGCGCCTCCATCCACCGCGGACTGTATATACGTAGTGTTCCGGATATTCATGGTACAAATACCCCCTTCCATCTACATTCTCGGCATTATATTTGAAATAAGCCAGGAGGGTGGTAAGATTGTCATCCATAGCCTGTCGTATGGCCGATGGATCTGCACCCTCAGAGAAGTAGACCGGCTGATGCCCAGGAAGGTGTAGGGCGAGGTGCTGCACAGTAGGCAACTCATTATGTGTTTTGAATTCGAACAAGCGCCATACCGCCTCCGTTGGACCTATGTATCGTCCATGGAGATCCCGCTTAATCTCATCATTTTCGTCTTCGAGCACTACCGTAGCTTTATCCCCACCCTTGTAAATGTACTTATGAATGTACTTGACAGCTTTGACTGACCCGCACACCTCCACATTGATATGTGCCTTGTAGCGGAGAGCCAAGTATGGACTGTGGGGCACTACCCTTCTGTTGTCAATGACAGCTATAATATCAGCTCCCCTCCTCCGAACCGCCACGGTGAATGACTGGCCTGTATCCCTCCTCTGATAGTTGGGATAGCTATCCGCCGCGATTATAGTCTCCTCTTGAAAGGGACGGGGATAGCCCTTGCGGCAGGTCTGTGTAGAAAGAGGATTAAGTCCCTGCATTCAGGTGACTTGACCATTCCCACCGGCAGAGTGAGAGTGTACCATTGTCGTTTGAATGATATCTCTCAGTTCCCGACTTCGATCGTCATCACCGCAGTGAAGTTCTGCGCTGATAAAGCCGTCGATATTGGCTGCAGTAAAGAACTGATGGTCCGTCTTGAGGAACACCAGGAGGTGTAGATGTGGGAGTCCCCGCTTTTGGTACTCGATGGTCCAGACCCCACCAAGCCAAGGGCCAAAGATTTCCTTATGCCTAATCTGGTCCAGAAGATCGCGTACCTTGAGATTAAAGACACGTGCTACAATATCAGGACAATCTGATGCTGTTTGCAGAGGCAGTAGCTCACCTTCAATCTCAACCCACTTTGGGTTAGCGGTGAAGGTTATGCATAGAGAAGGTTTACCAAAGCGGGGCACGATTGCTATGCTGTCCTGGTACAGCTGCTGCATAAACCGATCTCGTCCCACATAACTGGACGGTAAAATCACCCTCCTACACACATGCTCAAGATCAACGTCCCCCGCTTCCTGAATATCTGCCAAACCATTGTAGACTTCTGCACGGAGTTCCTTCTGATGGGTACGTAGCCAAGCCAGTTTGTTTTGATCGCAGGCAGCCCAGGCGTCTACAACAAACTGCTGGAATAATCTTTGGGCACGGAAGATGGTGGCTGGCTCTTCGAGCCTGGTATGCAGACAGAACCTATAGAGAGCCCGCTGATTGAGGCTCCTGTCCTGGCCATATCCCTGTTGATTGCCAAGGGCCATTCCCCAGTTCCAACCAGGTTCTCCATAAGGAAAGAGAAGAACATACTGGAGGGGAAGGTAGGACGGATGATTAGGATTGATGAGAGTAAAAGTGTTACCCGCATCGGCTCCATTCCTCCTAATAGCCAGGACAATATCGCGGAAGCCTCCACTTTCATACTCCAGTGGCAGAATCATGGAGACTTCATCTGCAACAGGTAGGTTCTCGGGCCTCGGATCGGCACCTCTCTCTAAAACCAGTCTGAGTTGAGGATTGAGGATTAATCCAAAGTTGTCCTCGGAGGCAACGATTTCCGCAAACCGCTCTTGAGCCGTGAGGTATAGCTGTATTATTGGATTGGATTCCTGCAGCATTAAGGTCAAGCAACCGATGAGCTGGGGGTCCAATTCAGGTGCACGGCCATCTCGAAATTGCGCTGCCATTGCAGGATCATAGAGGTAGATCTGAGAATATAGGGCATCTCGATCTCCTGCAGGCACTAAAGGACCCTGCCTATGATACACCGCACCATGCACCTGAAAGAGTTGAAATGTCCCACCAATCTCACCCGTCCTATTGTCCATATTGAACTTCATGCTGGTGAAGGCAAATAGAGAGTTCCACCTGCGTAGCCCCTCCCGGAATGACCTTGATTGAGCATCAAGCCCACTCATCAAGCCATTGAGAGGCTCAGGCAGTGGACGCATCGCCCCTATTTGCACCTTGCCATGCTTACAGCAGGACTCAAAGCTTACCTCCCGCCCGCGCGGTTGGTTGGTTGCTAACTCTGATGTCCAGTGCAATGCAAGGCAAGCTGTACAGCCTCTATCCATCGACCCCAAATCATGCGCAGTCCATCGGTGACTCTGGTCAAGAAAGGCAAGACTTGAGAGAAGTGGCAACCCCGCTGGGGCCTGTCCTCCTGCATCAGGTAACACCAGATCTCCCTCCTCCTGTGCCATAATTCTCCTTCTTCAACTATGTCTAGTTGCTCCTTCAACAACAGGCACTCTCTGCCTGTGACCATATACCTCCGCAACCTACATTTCAATCCTAATTAGCTAGCTTATTAAACATCTTATAGGTTCTGCCTCTACTGTAGAAAACATACCAGATTATTGGGCCCTGCCCCTCCCTCTCCTTCTCCTCTATCCATATCCCAGGCCTCCCCTGCATTAGCCTGCTCCCTATGCCAACCTCTTGCACCCACTTCTCTTTCACCCTGTACTAAACCATCGCCTTAGCTCTGTGATTCCCAAAGCCAATGTTGGTTGCCTTACCTTCCACTGTGCTTCTATTTTCTGAACTCAGTTCGCATCCTTTTCTACCCACTGGTGTCCCTCTCCAACTTACCAATAGTTCCAATCCCATCTAGACCGTAATATTTTTTCCTCATAAATTTTTATTCTACCTTAATTCAAACTCTGATTCTTTCAGAATTTAACTCACCACACACTCCTTGCAATGCCTATTCCAAATAGCCTGTATATCCTGACCAAAGTCGGCCAGTGGCCGATCCCGCTCACAGTATAAGCACCGCTTCCGGTACACTATCTCTTCCACTGTAAATTTATATTAGCCTGTCCCTGCCCTGTCATTCCAGATACAACTAACCTTGCGCGAGTACAGGCTCCTCATGCCCTTCCTCCTCCGGTACCATTGCTAGCAGTGGCTCTCGTCATCTTGCTGCTCGTACTCGTGCCTATTCAACATTCCCACGGAATTAGGATATCCATTTTATGATAATATATATGGTCGTTTGAAGAAATATACCAAACAACCCTGACATGACCTCCGCAAAAGTCCTTTCCCGTCGGTGTCAAACTCCGGTGTAGACTTGTTTTGTCGACATCTATTGCAACGCGGCATCGTCCTGTAAATGACCTTCCGGCATTTGCAATTAGGAGACGTTATGACCGAAGAAAGGGAGACGGAGGAGAAAAACAATTGCTACAAACTTGCTTGCTTACCATGGAAATGAGGGGTAAAAGTATTAAGGATGTTTTAAAGATAGTGGTGGAGGTAAGTAAAAAGGGGTAGAGGACGAAGGGAAAAGTCAATAGCTAGATGAGGGGATAGGAGGGGAGAAGATCAACCCTTGAATTCGAATGAGGTTTTAGGGCTTATTCAAACTATATCTACTACCTTGATGGCTGCCTAATAAGTGATATTACATATTCAGTAAGCAACTGGAGTATATAGGCAAGGTGTCACAAAGGAACAAATTTATTTTGCTTCATTTATTTACAAATTGTTTTATTATTCCCTGGTTTTCTAATATTTTTCATAGGTTGATAGTAATCCTGCTAGTATTTATATCATTTTACCAATACCATCAATTTAGTGGCAAAATCGTTATGTGTCCTCCGCTTATATCAGAATTGATTTGTATTTACATATGCAAGGAGTTCAAAGGAGAGATCAAATATTTCTGTTTTATGTTTTGAGCTAGTAGGTATTTATGTAATTCATGTTGTGCATATAATAACTTTAATTTAATTTAATTTAATCTTTGGCTTATTATATTTTGTGCAGCATAATTGGTGGGTACAGGTCAAAGGAGGAGATTTGTGACAGTGGTGGAGGCTGGTGGTGGTGGAAGCATGATATGGCAGAGGTAGCAGAAGGAGGAAAGATGGTAGTAAAAAGGGAGAGTGGGGGGGGAACGGGTGCTTATATAGAAGGGAGAGACATCGCCAAGACTTGCCAAGCGTTGTTGTGACCAGATATTCCCTGTGGGCGCAGTTGAGCATGTGCACCGCACAGCCGCAAAAACGAGTTGGTACGGCTGCTTCATGCGTGTACGCACAGTGGCATGCGCCAAGAGATTTGAGCGCGCTCGGCGGACTGTCCGGTACATATAAGACTAGTGGCCATTTCTTCCAGTCCTGGAAGATCGCGTCTTATCTTAATGCTCCCAAGTCCCTCCTCTTATCCTGCTACTTTTCCTGATAACTGCCTACTGGTCCCAGCAGATCACTCCATACTTGTGATATATATAATAGTTTTTCAAACTATTTTTTCTACTTTATCATTCCCTCCTCATTCGATACACATTGCTAATTGCTGCAAGCTCCAATCCAGTAAAACCTTTACTGATATGGAATCAGTTGATCCATGAACCATCTTGTCCAGGAGGTAATATTTTTCCTTTATTATACCCTTTGTACTTGCATTTAAATACAAACCCAATACTACTTATGAGACCATAGCTGAGGTCTAGTATATTTTGCAATTACTTCTTGCAATTAATGGTGTACACTTATCTTCTTACAGTTTTAAAAATAAAATTCAAACATAGAACATGCTAGTGGACAACAAAAAATAATTTAAAAGTAAACCTTTACCCATCCCTTTCTCTCGTCCCAATTTCCCAAATCAGCCCCCTTTTGAACCGCAATTTCCTCCTCTATCCATCTCCTTGTAATCTCTTGGCAACATCTCCCATCATTGCCTCCTCCCCCCATCCAAATCTCCCTCACTGTGCCATTTGCCTTCTTGCTCTTCAGGTTTTTAACCAACTCTTTTACCAAGGAAACTCCCTTGCAAGAGTTCAAACTCTCTGTTTCCTCTGCAAAGCTAGGTTCATATATCCCCAATACTCCTTTCTTGTAGAAAATAGCATAGGTATGCCAGGTGACTAACTCCTCTACTTGCTGTTCAATAGCATTCCCCAATGCATTGGTGAAAACAGCCAAGATGCCACCACTTCGCAGTATTGGCAATAAGCCACCTACTGTCAGTGCTTGAGACCAGTTTCCAATCACAGCATCTCCTTGCTCTAAGGCGAAATGACCATTCTCTATCCCACTTGTAGCATCGGTTTTGGCTGCCTGTACCCAAAGCTTTTTCGACTCCGCAGTACCAAACATGGTTACCTTTGGGCAGATGAGGAGGTGCTGTAAGGAAGATTGCCGGATTTCTGCCATCGCTTTAAGAAAGGCCATCCACTCTTGAGTAGTTGTTTCTGTATCGAAAGACATTTTGGAGATTATAGAGGGAAGGATTGGAAGTCAAGGTGAAACAGTTTAGGTGGTTGTTAGGAGAATGAAGACAGAATCAAAGTATAGTGGCAAAGTTGCTATAATACAAAAAGGAAAAGGAATGTTGAAGAAACAGGAAGAGCTATTGTGAGAGTTATTAATAGTTATCCTATTTTGTTTTCTCAATGGTTCTAAAATATAGGTTTTAAGGGAAGTTATTTATAAATATCAAATGTTGAGTGTAATGAATATCTTTAATGTAAATATTAAAGCAAGGTTTATGTAGATTATTTCTCTCTTTGTAACTGTTATTGTATAGGGTAAATAGCTAACAAATTAAGTAACCTTTACTCTTCTTTTCCCTTAGCTGTTTTCTAAAGTTACCATAAATTTGACCCTGTAGGTAATTAGTAAGTAGTGGAGAATGAGTTTTCATAACCTTTGCTACAGTGAAGGTTGTAGACCAGTATGGGGGTTGCAAATATTTAAAGAGGTATAGAAGGAGTCAGTATTCTCAGAAAGGGTTCAAACTTGGTCTTTGTATCTTATACCATCTTCTTCAATCTATCATGAACTTAACTTTTGTATCTGACATTCGTGATGAGGAAGATACTGCTGTTGTTGCCTGTTTTAAGGGAAGAAGGTTTATTTCAGTAGTAGT